>JAPMOR010113285.1:1262-14421 GCA_026543865.1 Argiope aurantia | reverse complement strand
CTAATTGTTTTGTTCCAAATTTATCCTGCTGTTCACTTTGGGACATTTCATTATTTTATGATGTGTAATAGTACCTTTAATGATGTGTAATAGCAGGTTCATTTTGATTTTGACATTCTCGCATGATTTGATGCACGGTTACAGAAAACTTTGACATGATTAAAGAAAACACAGTAAATGAACAACGGAAATAAATAAATAAATTTATTTTTCTTAAGCTCTTAAATCTATATTCCATAAAAGTGTTCTGTTCATGCACATAATCTAAGTTCCACATAAAATTCATTTACTAAGACCGAGTGAAATTATTAGACACCGAAAACACAGTAAGGAATACCATCTACTTGAGAGCTGGTCCAGGAATTTGTTCCACGTTTAAATTATTATTATGTCAAATAATATTATAAGTTACATTTCTCATTTCAACAGTAATTATATTATCCATTTCTTCTGTAAAATAATTCACATAAACTTAGTAAACTCTCACAATTGTTATCTTCCAGCAAAATAGACGCAGTGCCAGCTACATTCATGACTTAGTGATTCATTTTCATAACGTCGATAACAAATATAAGTCTATAGAGAGTCAATATGTGCTTCTACTTCGACAGCAGGCATACAAACATATAAATATATATAATGGTAGAAAATTAATCATCAAGTAGGTTTGGTAATTGTTACAAATAAACTCTGTATCCATTGTCTATATAATTAATTAGATATATTCTTATATATATCAGATATCTTTATACATTCTTTATACAGTTTATCATTTTCTCCTATTTTTTTCTACATAATTTATAAATTTAATCAAATATAATTTTCCAAAAGCATGATAATAAATAACCGGAAAGGATACAGAAGATAAATTTGTCTTCATTCAAATGTTATCGGTCAAATGTATCAAAATGATTGCTTATATTCTGTACTGTATGTTTAGTGCCTATGTTAACGGTGCGCATGGTATGGTTTTCAAGCCAGATATCGCAGGAATTGACTTGAAACATTTCAAGCATGCTTGTGATTTAGATTATTTTTATTCTTACAAAGAACTACTGTTACTTTCTTTTTTCATTAAATAAGATAATAAAGTTTGTGTATTTGAAAACAAAGAGTTACATCAGCTATGACTAAATTGCAAAGAACTGTCAATTTCATATGTTATTTAATTAAATATTTATATCAATTTTTGTTTGCATGCATGAATGTATTTCTATAACCTTTACTGATTTGCATTTTTCCCCACAACTAAATAAATATTCAATATTTGTTTGTCTTTTTAAATATGACTATAACTTAATAAATCCCTATTCATTAATTTTGTTTATATTTTTGTCCGTGTTTAAATGTGCTGAAATAATAATTATAAAAAATTTTTTTTATTTTAATCGCCTTTTGATGCCTGGATGGCTTAAAATTTTAACACAGCATTATATTTTGAGAATTCAGTTTAATAAGTGTTTTTTTTTTCATTTGAGTTTTGGAAAACAAAATAAGTCAGATAATTACAGTTGAATTCATTTCGCCTGAAAAGAAATACGGAAAAACATTTTCATACTCGCCTTCACTATCATTTAAATGATGTCCAGCTAATTTATTTTCTATTAATTCATCAATTGTAAATACTTCCAAATGTATGATATGGTAAACATAATTTACATACTCCTCGAAAATGTTCACTGCTTTCAGGGTATTTCAGTCACCTTCAACTCCAAAAATAATGTACAACCAAACGATTTTCACGTATAAACGAAGAATATTATCATTACAATTGTTGCGAAAGAAAATGATATATAAAAATAAGCAAGATGGCTATGTTATTTTTCGTTTTATTTCATTTCCCACCAAAATATTTTTAACCCTTTTTTTTAAATTTATTTAATTTTTCTGTTGTATGTGAATTCCAAATTTTTCCTGAAATACCGTATAAAAATGCCTTGGCAATCATTTTGATACATCTAATTTAAAATACATGAAAAATTATTTCACCCTTTAATGTCAAATATTTTCTATTCAAAGAGCTTATTAACACTTTATATAAATATTATTTAGAAATACATTAGATTCACAACATGAGTATCCATTCAATAAAATGTATTATAAAATTTTATGCCTTATTAGTATCAACTCATTTTTTGAACATCACTTCGGCAACATTATATAACGACGTTAATTATTATTTATTGTAGTTAAGAAAACTTGTTCAGGGAAAAAAATTAACATTCACTAATGTCTGCCTATGAACTTAATAAGTATTTATACAAACCAACTGAAAGCCTTATTCACATCTGAACTTCATTTTATACGTCACATCTAAAACTCAAGTTTTCAAAAAACAGTTAACTATCAAGAGTGGATTACATACATCAAGAACAATGAGTTATAGTTTACCTACACATCAAACAAGGAGCCTAGTTATCTTATCTAACATCTTTAAATTATTACTTATCTGTGGTCCATTTATTTGGTCACGAAAAGTTGGTACAGTTAGGAAGTTGAAGTATTTCAGTGTAATATACATGAAAAACAATTGTTAACAACATTTAAAAAAAAGTGTATAAATAATTACGCTAGAATAATAATTATTATTATTATACAAAGCTTGTCTTAAGAAATGAAAGAAGTACATTTGATGAATGTTTTTAAACACTAAATATTTATAATTTTTATTGTTGAACCTAATTAATAAATTCAACCTTTGAATTTATTAATTAAACTTATTAGTATAAAGAAAATTGTTATTTTATTTTATAATGCACATGATACAGAATATCGCTTTATTTTTCATAAGTATCTTTGAAATACGTATATTGTTTATGACCAAAAAACTATTCCGAAAAGAAAATAAAAAGATCGTACTTTATTTTATGAGTGATCCACGGATTCTTAAATAGAAATGCGATATAATCAGCTGCACACTTTCTCCACTTATGCGTTTGTTTATTACGATAGATTTTGACTGCATTTTGTACTGCATTCTGTCAAGTAATAGAAAAAACATTACAAGAATGTCAAATCCAAGTTTGCATTGAAAAATGTACATTGACATAAAAGCCATACTTACTCAATTTTTCAATATAGATACATCTAATATACCAGGAATATTTCAGAATCATCATCAAAATAAAGGAAATTATCCAATTACAGAAAAGCTAATCTTCTTTAGACAATATTTATCTTTATATAAGGATTTTTGTAGTTAGATTATTTATTACATTTTCATAAGGAAAGGAAAGTTTTGTCAGGGAAAAAATTAATGCTCATTCATTGGAATAATTCAGTGTGCAATAAAAAATATCATTTCATGTACTCTAACCTGGCCCAGTAGCTAATTTTTAACTCTTAGAAATAGGCATATATTTCCTTGTTGGACAATTCCTTGAAAGAAAAATGAATAACATTGACTGAATGCAATGCAGAACAAATTACTGAATAACAATCAATAAAATAAATTACTGAATAATAATGAAATTACTGATTAACAATCAACTGAAAATAAAAGTCCAATTGTGATATTTGGTCAAAATGACTTTCTTCGGCCGAAATCTATAAACGAATTCATGAAATAAATTCTTTTTTCAGATCATCTAGAAATGTTGGTGCAACATTCTATAATAATACGTAATATTCAAAATATAAAAAGCCATGCTAAAATAATCAAACCTTCTAAATTCGAATATTCTCTTGACAAAAATTTTTTACGAACCCTAATTCGAGTAAGTAATCAAACTGACTTAAATCTGGTAGTCATGAAGGCCATTTACGTTGAACTTTATATCCAATGATGCCATTTGCAAATATAAGTGGCTGAACAGATTTATAAGCTAAAGCCTTTTGCTGAAACCAAATACTTCACAGACCCTATAATGAAACAGATTTATTCAAGAAAACAGTTAATGGTCGATATCAAATAGTCGTATATTATTCAGGTGTTAAAACATCGTTGAAAAAATCAAAGTGATCTATAAAAAAATTAAATACTTACTTATTAACGCACTTTATGAACGAAGATTTAAGTAATATTAAACCAAAAATAATTATTCTGTGTTTAAATTTGTAAAAATTTTCTCGGTAAAAATAACTGCAGTGGATTCCATGCATTAGAAATATCCTACATTTTCAGAAATATGAAAAGATTATATATATTTTAAATTAAATTTTGATTTCTAGAATGCATTAAACATCACACAAACGTTTCTGCAAATTCGATACGCAGAAATGTTTTAATTTTTTTTCTTCAAATGTGTAAGTTATATTTAATTAAATTATAACAGGTTACGAATCCTTTTTTTATTTTAATTCATTTACTTATTTATATTTATAATATGAAATTTTGAGTAACCACCCAACAAAATAGAAAACGGAGTTTAAAATTTATTTACAATTCTTAGAAAACGCATTATTTTAAGATATGAATGTAATTAAAATGTTAATTTTTCTTAAACTAAGTGATAAGTATAATTAACAATGAATATAATAAGTTAATTTCATCGTTTAATGCTCGGTGAACAGTATTTTTACTATTTCCCGTTTTGTCTTTTGTAATATGATCTTATATATTATATCTTTGTAATATGGCCTTATGTATTATGATCTTGTATGTATGATCTTATATATTAACATACATGATCAGTTACTAAAATATAATAAAATACAGGATATTTAGATAAATTAATATTTACAAAAATCGTGATAATTTGAAGATATTTTAAAGCTATGTTCCTTACTGTAATAAATAAAATGTTAAATTTATGGAAAGTATACCCGATGGCGTATAACATCCCCTCATATCATTTAATTGAAAGAAATATGAGCTTAATAACATGTTAGCTCATAATTACAATGCATATGGCCATACAACACCTTAAGACATCCTTGAGAAAAAGGAATTCAGCAATAAAAATCCTGCAAGATGATGCCATTCGAAATTTCAAAACTCGGTTTTAATAAGAAGAATAGAACTTATTTTTTAAAATAGAATATGAACAATAGGATCGAGGAATTGTAAACAAATTCAGATGCCTTTATTTTTATTTCTTCGTATACTAAATATACAAGGAGAAAATACTGTAACTGTCGAAACATTTGAACTTGAGATTTCTACAAATCTCCACTTATCAGATCTCTCTGAGTCCGAAAAGCACAATATATGTCTGTGAACTGAATAATTAAAAACTGCTTTGAGCAAGAAAGATTAATTTTTATACGATATTGATAACAAATTTGTAGAATTCTTATGAAATTAATTTCAAAGAAGTCTTCCTATCGAACTGAGCATGATAACTATGAAACGTACAGAACTGGATTAATAGAATTTGATATACAGATTTAAAGAATATATTCTTATCAGGTTTTGAACCAAATTTGACAAAGGGTTAATCGTCTATCATGCTATTTCACAAGCATGTAAACGCATGTGGCATGTGATTTTGTGACTACATAAATAGTTAAGTTAATAAAATTAAACTATTATTAAATTTTTTTAAAAAATTAAAATTTAAAAAATGTCAATTATTAATCTACAAAAAAATATCGCTGGATTGAGTAAAAACGCAAATTCATCAATAATAGATGTTCCGTTCCTTAGTTCACCAAGGCCAAGCAATTAATTCTCAATCACAGGTTTCCTTAACTAAACTACGTAACATAGCACGGCTTTAGATTTATAGTTAGCTTCTTAAACAAAATAATTTATATAATTTATACTATACAATGCAACTTGCTAAACTGAAATATATTCCTATTTCCAATGATTTCGAAATTAGTATTCGGCCTCTATTAGCTTGGCATCTTGTATAGAAAATAAAAATTTAAATATTAAAAATGATATTCTAAAGAACTTAATAAATAAAATAAGAAATGAATATAAAATTAAATTTGTATTTTAATATTTAAATATTTTAGAAAATGCTAAAGAAATGAAGTAAATTAATATTTCTCTAGTTCTTGGGCTTATTTAAATTTAGAATTGAAACCGAATATTTTTGTTTCAGTAGATTCCAAATATTTCTACCCCAGTATTTTTTCCCTAAAATTAAAAATAGTTTATCTGGTTTATATTAGCATCCAAACATTGGGTTTCTTTTGAATACGTATAACCTTAATAAGATTTAACATTTTAAATAGAAACTTTTTACTATATTTTAATAAAATTTAGCAGTTTAAATAATTGATTGAAAAAGTATATCCTTAATATATTAAGTAAAAATGTTCAACATCATATTTCATGTTTCTGAAATTGATGTTTAAAGATGTGCAAATCATAAAAATTGTTTTGAATTTTTTGAAATTTTCTCAACATTTAAACCAAGATCAATTTTTTTTCATAAATTAATTATAGTTAATACTTATTTATAAATTATATAAAAGTAAAGGAAACTTCTCACAATGCCAAAAGAATTCTTTGGTTATAATTTGATTGGCGCCATTGTTTCTTAGTTGGAAGGAGGAACATCTGTATCCGAATACTGAGTTGATTCGTAAATCCGGATACTGAGTTCAATAATTTTTTCAAATTGTTGATTGAGATTTTTTTTTATCGATAATTCGTGCAAATTTTAAAGGGTAATTTATTTCCACTGACATAAAAACCTGACCTAAAGAACTGGTCGAATCGGCCGTACAAATTCTATTTTGTCAGTCGGTTTTTGTAACAAAGAGTGATGCTTAGTTTAGTTTAGCTATATTAACGTCCCGTTTTAAAGCATCGCTAGAGATACTTTGGGACGGACCTCGTAATTTGAATCGCAGGGAAATGACGAGAGCGAAACGTGAGCTAGCACTCCACCCGAACTTTCACACCACAGCAGCGGAAGGACTTTGACTTCGACGATTTTAACGTGCACCAGACCCGTTACGTGAGTTCTTCGGTTCGGTGGAATCGGATCCCGAAACTCCAACCAGACCCGAAGATGAGACCTTACCACAAGGACACCACGGCCCAAAGAGGAGTGAAGGGTGTAAAACGAGTTATCAGTTAGGCACTCGCTTCACATCTTGCACTCCCCGTTTGAAACAGAAATTGGCCCGCCAATATAGAATTTGCACGACCTGTTGCTGCCGGGTTCATAGTGAAAAGGTCAATCATAAGATTGATTGCAAACAATTTTTAATTAATGAACACCATGAGAACTTTATAATATGTTTAACGCTAGATAAATTAAAGACAAATGATTAGGTTGATTTCAGCTAATCATTTGTCTAAAAATAATTCTATGCAATTAAGAAACGTATTTTGCATCAGTTATATTAAGTGAATATTAAAGCGCCCTTTCTTATGGTAATTTCTAAATTCTATTAATTTAAAAATATACATTAAATTACGAATTCTGAACTTTGAATTGAGAGCTCGATAAATGTTCAGAGACTTTTTACTTTAGATTATTTGATTAACTCAGGAAAAAAATTATAATGACAATAAATTTGGATCAAAGTATTTTTCGATTCAAATAACTATTTTAAATTTCATTTATTTTTAATATTTCACCTCTAATGAAGTTATATGAATACAAAAGTTCACTTTGGTATGGAACAATAAGAAAACATTTACTTTCTGATTAAAGTCCTATAGAATTTATCATCGATGATAAAAATATTTTCCAAAAAAAAAAGAACTAATAATAAAACGTTTTTTTTTAATGACAGTAAGTGTTATGATAAGATTAATGACTACATGCAGGTCACTAAAAATTTTGAGGAGTCTGAAATTGATACTTGTGATAAAGAGTTTTTGATTATAAATTTTATAACTGCTTATAAATGAACGTAAATAAATTCTTAGTATTAATTCATGTTTTTATTTGCAAAACTATACACAGAATGCATTATTCACATGGAGCTACTCTTATTTATTATTTTTGTTTAAATTAAATCTTGTGAGAATTACCGTAGGTGCACTGTACCAGCAGCTACCAGACTAGAACATTTGCAGAACCAGATGTTACTCTGCGATTCTCTTCAATCAACGCTTATTTTATGGCTGTTTTTATTGTTAATTAATGAGGATAAAAAATAATACGAGTTTGTCCAAAGGAACTACAGATTCCTTTACTAGAACTGATTTTAAATGGCGAAATGCACCTTGAAAATCATTAATTAAAAAGATACTTTGAAATTTCATTTGCACTCATTCTAAAGACTAGTTTCCCAAACACTTCTTGCCTATTAGAGAACCAGAAAAGCAATGAAATGCATAATCATGTCTTGGCGCAATTTGGATAGGCAATTCTCCAAATTTCTTAAAAACTTTTAACATTTATACAAATAGCTTTTTTTTAAACATCATTTATAAATTGTCTTTTTGGAAATGTGAATTAGAAATTGTGGTCAAATAGAATAACCACACTCTAATTAAAATGCACTGCTATATTTCCTACAGAAAGAATAGTATTTCTTAAAAGGGAGGGGAAGGGAGACTATTTCACTATTTTTACAAGTGAATTCTTCCTAATTTTGGTCCATCTAATAAGGTTACCTGCATTTTTGTTGAGGAATTATAATAACAAATGTAATTTTTATAATAAAGCTGAAAGAAATAAAGAATTCTTCTGTCCAAAGAATTGCTTTATTTACTTATGTACTCTACCCAAATGTATAAGATAGATTTCTGTTAATTTAAAAGTTAACGTAGTTTTAAAATGTTATTTCGAAATCTAGTAGGTAACGGAGGAAAATCAGAATTTAATCGTATTTATTAGTTAATTAATCAAATTTACAAAGGGTAATAAAAACATCATGTTTCCCTATTAGAATTTAAATCTGATTAACTTAAAATGCTTAGTCGGGCAGTGAAGAATTATGTAACATGCTTCAGAGCTTAATTTTAATTTCTAAAAATGAAATTCAACTACCTACAATCCTTGGGATGATGTTGTATATTATTTCAAAATAATCTTTGAGTTGCAATAAAATTAATTTGGAATTATACGCAAGTCAAACAAAAAATACATGTCTGTTTAATGCATTGATGCTTTTAAAAACACTACAAGACATGGAAGATAAGCCAGAAAAGAAAAAAAAAGAAAGAAGACAATAGAAAGATAGCGTCAATAGACGATTTATGTCGACAACTTTTGGTATTAAAATCTATTTTGACTCATGATATGAAATACAGTATTCTCACTTATCAATATCATCTGCAATCCCGTAAAATTTTTAGTGACCTTAGTGTAATAGAAACGCACTCCTTAAGAAGTAGTCATTTGCATCCTATAGAATTAGTCAACATTATTAAGGACAATATTAGCCATATCGAAAACCTTGAATTCGATATTAAACTCATGAAGCCTGAGGCATTTTTGGACACCAATCACAATTTCAAATATAAAAGTCACCCATTCTTATAAATTTGTGCAGAAGACAGAAAGACTCCAAATATAAAAACTCGTGTTGATTTGTGTGTGTGTATGTGTGTTCGTGAGACATCAAAACCCATCGAAAGGGCACATTATGCCCATGAAGTCCAGTGTGTACAGGAAAGGTCAGGCGATGAGGTGGGGCGCAGAGAAGAGGCAAATGCAAGTGGATAGCACCGTGAAGGCAGTGAAAAGAATGAGGCACATCCTGTCCACCACCATGGCCGCGTACTTCCATTCGGCGATGATGTCGTTCACCTTGTCTTCGCGCTTCATCCGGCTGGTGATGTAGCGCAGTTCCTTCAGGATGGCACTCAGTTCACGCTGAGTGGCGAAGCACCCTCGGACGGTGGCTGGAGGCTCGTCGGTGGGCGCGAAATTGGACGTCCCGGCGCCGGTCTGCCGGATCCCGCCGGCCTCATCGATGTCCAGGACGTTAGCCAACAGGCTCTTGGAAGAGCGCTCCTTCAGTTCGAACTCTTTCTTAGAATTGACGAACAGCCCTTTTCGCTGGAGCTTGGATTTGGGACGCTTCATGAGCAGGAGGCGCGGCAACCAGCCCAGGAAGATGGAACGGATCTGCAAGAACATTATCCGCAACACATTTTAGCTTCTCTAGAATTGTTTCGTTGGACATTTGCATGAGTTTGAATATTTGATGTATTTTTAACATTTTAGAAAAACATCTAATACTGCTAATTGAAAATATATTTAAATATGAATCGGGAGGGGGGGGGGGGTTCTCTTTACTTTGCATAAATCGGTATCCTTATAGTGATTTAGTTTAATTGAGTTATATTAACGTCCCGTTTTAAAGCAGCACTAGGGCTATTTTTGGAAGGAACATTAAATACAAATAAGCCCAGGAAAAAAAATCAATGGTTATAATTATAATTAATAAACCACTTAAGTCTTTTTATCTATAATATACTCCATATTTATCTCCAAATCTATATATTGTACTTTCTGAAATGCAAGTAATTTTAGATAATTTATGTACGAAAATATATCTAATCATTGCTTTAGTCAATTTTCTATCTCGATTTTCTTCCAAATCAATAATTTCCCTACTTTGACTTATTTTAAAATCCTTCTCTTTCTTGCATAGCTTAACAAGGTAACGAAGGACATATGAATGATTATCGTTGTCCTAATTCTTAAAATGAAAACAATGATTAATAAAATATAGATGAGTTTAAGTGAAGTATTAGGTGGCCAATTAATTTATATGAGGGAATGTGTCATAGAATTTAATCGTATTCACTGCACATATACAAAATTCAGAATAAAACTTATTAATTCTTGTTCAAAATATAGAATTAACTTATAAATAAAAGCAGTTCAGTAGAGATATATTCTCATTTTTACAAAAGCCGCAAAAATAAAATGGGTATGCAACGGAATTTTTTTCAGTGTTGTCTTTTTATAGAGTACCTCTACTATTCGAAATTATTAATGTATCGATGTCAATAAGAAATGTTTGTTAAGTCACATGATAATTGAAACTCGTCGCCAGGTTATTTTATGATTCTAAACCTCAGATAGTTTCGATTCGATATACGTTCTATAAAAGATCCTTTTTTTTTCTAATTAAATTCTCCGCGTTGACCAAGCTGTTCAAGATCGCTCGGAATGCTTCCACTCTTCACAGAGTGGAAGCATCTAATATATAAAACTAGCCGCCTTTGGCGACTATTTTGTTCGCCTAGATTATTGACTTTTTAAGCTGTTAAAGCTGATATGGAATGTATTTTTTTAAAAAAATACATGGTTATTTGATATAACGGAAAATCATGAATTCAATTGTAAATTTTCCTATGGAGTTAAAGAATGGAGCAAAAGCGATTAGATGTTTTGGTGGAGGAATTTTAATTCCCTCATAACATTTCAAAACTGTTTACTAAACTTGATTAATAAATAGTTTACTAAAAATATTAGTAAAATTTAGAGGGGAACAATATCTAAATGAAATCGATTATTATTAGAAATGTAATTTATGGAGTTTTAAAGTAACAGAAAAAACACTTTTGCAATAAAATTGTTTTAAAGGGTATGAGTAACAATCTCCAGCAGTTTCCATACCGATTTCTTGAATTCTTTCTTATTTTCTTTAGTAAGATTGAATGGACTCTTTGGTAACGCAGCGACTCTTCAGAACCTTTTTTAATAATGTTTTGTAGCTTCACTAATTTGCTAAGTAAAGCAATAATTTCAAAGTAACAGTTAAAACATTCGATGCAACAGTTAAATTTATAGAGTATTTAAGACATTTGAAGTTGTAATCTTCGAAACTTATTGAAACTGAAATACAGCTCAGCTTTTATATATATGTTTTGAATAATTCCTCATTATAGAATCAATATCAAGGGAAGTCTACTGTATAAGGAATGAAGTTACGAGAGTTTTAAAGAACTGCAATCAAATATAATTATAAATTTTATCTTCTCTGTGATTAATTCAATAATACAAATAATATATAATTAAAAATTATATAACATTATTTCAATACTAATATGCATCAAGACATTAATTTAATTTTTAATTTAACAAATTATCTCTTTAATTATTTCTTTAACAAAAGAGATTACATTCATTTTAATATTCTTTCCAAAATTGGAATTAAAATAAAAATATTATGAATCATTATGAATTGAGAATCATTATAGTAATTTTTAGAAATTTTTATATTCTTCTGTTTATTTATTTATTCATTTTTATACATTTTTTATTATCTTTCAATTTTTAGAAAACACACTCATATGCCTATACATAGAGAGATAGCAGGAATCATACGAATTATAAACTCATTTTAAATTGTAAATATATGCATGTTTAATTGATTGTTATACTGCCCTTGCATTTAAATAAATAATCATTGCTTAGTTATTAATTGCATCTTTTATTTAAATTCAATCAAAAATATCCAAAATATTAAATGTCACCAAAATATATATTATATATATATATATATTCAGATTAGAACATTGAACTTATTAAAACCCCTTTTTAAGTTAAATTCAATAAAATCATTCATCGATTCTTGAAAGAATAATTTTACTTTTATCGAACGGTTGCTTTTTCGTGAAATAGAATTTACAGCTTTCCTGCATTTTCTTCGCCGTAAATAAGCTTCTATAATTGGAAGGGGATGATTTCTATTTGCTTTTCAGCGAATTTTTCTTAAGAGCTTTCTAAAAGCTTTGAATTTATCGACTCAGCATCTCGCACTAAGTTAAATTTACATTGTGAAACTTTTATTCAAAACATTGAAGATTTCGAAAATTCGCTATGCAGTTTTGATTTTAAAAAGATATTTTTTTCTTTTTTACGTAAGTAGAAATAAAAGTTAAATCCATTTTCTCTTTTCGGTTATTTTGAAAGGGGACTTAAATAATTTTTCACTGCATCATTTTTTTAACATGTAACCAAAGGTGAAATTAAATAATGATAAAAAATAATAACCTTGAATCTTTTTAATATAAATTTTTAACTGTTGCTTAATGGTACCAATTAAAAATGATATCATTGACGAATAAATATTTAGAAATTGAAATTGCAAGATTTCTTCATATATAAAGAAGTTTTCTGACTTTGATTAAAAAACAATAAAATTTCTAAATCATTATCTAATTCTAATATATACGTAATGATAATTCTGATATATTTCTATATTGAATTTAAAAAATACTGTTCTTTTAAAGTAATTATTAATGAATGATGTAAAAGAAATTCAAGCATCATAAATATAAAATTACGGTTATATTCTGCTATATTATTGTTATATATTACTTATTTTAAACTTAATG
>JAPMOR010113279.1:0-11552 GCA_026543865.1 Argiope aurantia | reverse complement strand
ATTTTATATTTTATGTATAAAAATTGAAAAAATTCACATTAAATATTAACGGGGCATGAAGAATAATATTAAAAAATTTGAAAAAAAAAAAGAAATATATATAAAACTATTTTTAAGTTACGAGACTCTATCTGAAGACCTGTAAAATGCAACGCCACAACCAATCGTTCAACCCACCAGGCCACACGATCTTCGAAGACCGGAACACTCTAAGATTCGTAACATATTGAACCACTTCTATTTTGAAAAATAATGAGAATCTGGTCAAAAGGTACAATGCTAAGAATAGGAATGATTTTTGCGCATGTGCAAGATCTTGTATTCTCAGTAAATATATATTATATATGGACCAAAAAAATAATGAAGAAAAAAATATATAATTATTAATTGGCGTGCAGACTCGATCTTGAGACAACCAAAACAAGGATCAGAGAAAAAACGGTGGCTCTCTCCACCGGGCCAAGGACACTACGGTCACCCCAGCAATCTAAGATTCTTAATACCATTCACCAAGTTTGAAATCTGATGGCAATCTGGTTCTAAATGCGCAATGCTAAGCATATGGTTTATCTCTGCGCATGTGCAAGACATCGAGACTTAATATTTCAATTAAACTTATAGATATTTTGACATTCAATTTTATATTAAGAGGCATTAAAATTGTTTGAATTCTTAGTAAATTTATATTATATATGGACCAAAAAAATAATGAATAAAAAATTTATATAATTATTAATCGGCTTTCAGACTCGATCTGAAGACAACCAAAAAGGATCAGAGAGAAAACGGTGACTCTATCTACGGGGCCACGGATCCTTCGGTCCTCTCAGCAATCTAAGATTCTTAATTCCATTAGCCAAGTTTGAAATGTGATGGCAATCTGGTTCTAAATGCGCAATGCTAAGCATACCGTTGATCTCTGCGCATGTGGCTGACATCAAAAAATTTCGATTAAATTTATATATTTTTTGAAATTTAATTTTATTTTAGGAAGTATGGAAATTTGTTGAATATGTAATAAATATGGAATATGTGTGAACAAAAATAATTAAATAAAAAATTAATAAAAAAATAAAAATTTTCTTCTGCTTTCAGACTTGTAATTAAGACCATCAAAAAGGAGCAGAAAGCAACATGTTATTCTATGCACCAGGGGACTTATGCTTCGGACATCCCAGCAATCTAAGAATCTTAATACCATAACCCCCCAACCAAAAAAAAATAATGAATAAAAAATATATATAATTATTCTTCGGCTCTCAGACTCGAACTGAAGGCAACCAAAAAGTATCAGAAAGGAACAGGTGACTCTATCCACCGGGCCACGGATGCTTTGGTCCTGCCAGCAATCTAAGATTCTTAATACCATTTACCAAGTTTCAAATGTGATGGCAACCTGGTTCAAAATGAACAATGCTAAGCATTTGGTTGATCTGTGCAAATGTGCAAGACTTCGAAACTTAAAACTTCAATTAAAATTTATAGATATTTTGACATCAAATTTTATTTTAAGAAGTATGAATATTAGTTGAATTCGTATTAAATATAGAATATGCATCGACAACAATATTTTTAAAAAAAGGAATGATTTTCGATAAATAATGGGAATCTCAATTTTGAATGAACTCTGGCCATCTTCCATAGGAATATATTGTGTGTATTTTGAGACTTCAATCTGGAGAGAAGGATAGGAATGATCGAATGGAGAGAATAAGCTCCACAGAATCGCAAATGATTTCGCGGTGTAGTGGGTAAAATCAGAAGGCTTTAGTTTTAGATTTGGTTTCCCAGGTTCGATTCTCGCATTGGGAGTGGATAAATTTTCTCTCTTTTTTTGAAATTCTAAATCCTTTTCCAAAAAAAAAATTATAATTAAAAAGAACAAATTTATCTTTTAAATAATAAAATGATTTTCGATAAATAACGAAAATTTCATATTCGAATCAACTGCATCAATCTTCCATAGAAATACATTGTGCATATTTTCAGACTTCAGTCTGGGAAATCCGTTAGGAATGAGCGAATGTAGAGCATAAGCATTACAACTGCAGAGACGGTTTCCTGGTATAAGGGATAAGATCGCAGCGCGTCGTTTTCAGTTTTGCTACTTTCTAGAGCATGGAGGAAATCGAAACATTTTTCATCACTAAAAAACGATTATTATGTTTCCCACTTCCTAGAGCATTAATTCCTCCTAGAATCTGTGTAGATAATGGCTTTCTTAAAATTCTATGAAGAGAGTCTTCAAAGCCTCAAATAGATAGCGCAGAGTTTAGAATTGTCTCGGCAATTGCGATATCAGGAAAAACTGCAGCCGAACCCATCTATGGCTATTAAATTTCGAGCCATCTACTAAAACAGGAATATACTCAGAGTAGCGTTATCTGTGATCATAGCATTAGAAGGTAATTTAGACAGCATTTTGGTTTCGATGTATAAACTTAGCTTGGGAAAACAACAGCTAGCGCAAAACAGAAGTTAAAAAAATGAAGCCTAAGTTCGTAGGATTAGGAAATAATTATTTCTAGTATCCGTATGAATTGAAATTAGAAAATGCTTTACTTCTGGTTACGTTAGCACCATATTCAAAAGAAAAAATTATTTGGTTTAATAATATTCCTCCCGAGTTTCCTCCGCTTATCATCTTAATATTTATTGCCACATCTCTCGCCTGCTCAACGGACCATCTATCTAATGAGAAGACGCCTTCTTTACTATCTCAGAAAAGAGAGGCTCATCAATTAAAAACTGTATGTCCACTAGGAGAACACTTCCTGCCAAATGTCTATGTCTCTGGTGGTCGCTAAAGAAACCAGTTACTGTAGGAAGAGTACATTTCGCGTAGGTAGAAGTTCATTCAAGAACGTTCAAGAAGTACACGTTTAGCGCCAAATTGGCAATGTTTTGTATTATTACATTTAATATTTGAAAACAAATTCAAAAAATGATTCATAAATTCAAAATTTTTGGAATCTTGAAAATATGAGATATTCCTGCTATATGTATACAAAGAACAACACAAATCAAGTAAAGAAACTGAATAATTCGTATGCCTAACGATTGCACAATAAGAAATAATAATAAAATAATCAAATAAGAAATCTAAAGTAGAATCATACATGACAAAAAAATTAATCATCTTCATTTCATTTGTTTCAAATTTATGTAAGTAATTAATATCAAATGCCAGGTGATCTGTCTAATTTAAAATAAAAACAATAGTAAGCTATTTTCAACATGCACAAGATTTCTGTAATATAATTAACTTCAAAAAGTTTACACGTAAAAGTATTTTGAATATTTTGAATTTGAAAAAAATTCAAGTGTTCATTCAGTTGCTTGAGTTCTTAAAATCTCTCCTGTTTTAAATTGAAAGAGCGTTTTAAAGGATGTTAAAATTTAAGAGGCAAAAAAAAATATTAAATAATGAAATATAGTTAATATTAACCAAAGAATAGGTCAATAAAATATAAAAGAAGTAAAATAAGCGAATATAAAGAGACTTAATCAACAGCTTTTTGCATAGCTTCAAAATTACGCCAAGAAAAAGAGGAAGTCCTAGACTTCCGTCCGATTCCTTCTGTTCGAAATGGATCCTCCCTACCGAAACCTGTTTTTATAACACCCGCCATAAACATAGACATTTGGCTGGTTCAAGTGTAGATGGTTCGGCACAATCAGATAGCAGGTCTGATAAGCTAATTGTCTCTGACTACAATAGAAACAAATCACTCAAAATTCGTATCTCTTTATTCTCCTTAATCAACTCATCGGTGAATCGTCATTCCTTCAGGCTGTGTCACCAGCTGCTCTTTCGGTCTCAGTGTTTCGCGCATCCGTGCGGGGAATGACCATCCTCCTCTGCTCTGCGGCCGAGCGCTCCTCCCGAAGGGCCATCAGCCACGCCCACAGCTTCTGGCCCATATCACACTCTTTGCAGCACAGGAACATCAAGAACAGGACTAGAATGACCAAGAAAACAAGCTTGATTCCTTCGTTGACTATAACCACTCGCCGGATGTTGAACCATGTGACATTGTTCTTGGGTGTCATCCGGAAGGCGAAGGGAGAGGAGTTGGCAGAAAAAGAGAATGGTGGATCGTGGAACATGGGAAACATCGTGTCCGGTCTAGAAGCAAGTTTGGAAATATTAGATTATTTTTGCGCTTGAAGGAACTAGAATGGGAGAGTGGCTAACCAACTCAAGCGAGAGAATGAAATCTGTTCCCATAGAGTTTTAAAATGTATATAAAAACATCGTTCATTACAGTGAACTCAGTCATTTAGTTCTGTAGACCGAATGTGAAAACTAAAAAAATCAAGCCATGTTATTAGGCTAATGGAACTAAATCTGAGCCGAAATAAATAAGAATGTGAAATTAATTTTTAATCTGCTGAATATTATCATAAACTTCCCTTTTCTGTTGTTGCTTATGACACTTGTCATAGCCCGCTGACCAAGTGATTTTAAGATGAATTTTAACGTCTCTTTAAGACGAGTTTTAACGTTTCAGTAGCGCCATCTGGGGCCAAGAGTACGTCTCAGCTACTCATGCGTCACAGCTCTTTTACACAGAGCGGACTTCGTTCTTACATTTCATTCACTCATCCAAGAGATCATAATTTATGATCTGAATCAGACAACGATCTCCTCTGATCCGGTATCCCCAGTTGTATTGCCTCGACTTGGAGGACTTTGTGGCCACGACAGATTTATACTCGCACCAGCCACTATGTACACGGAGGGACTTCGGCCGGCAGGGTTTGAGCTTACAACCCAAGAGATGCGAATCCAACATCCTACTAACCAGGCTATCCCGGCTTTCTCTTTTTTTTTTTATTTTCTCGTATACGAAATATAAAGAAAGTTGTAATCGTCGGAAAATTCAAATTGTAAATTTCGATGAATCATCAGTTTCAGATCTGTCTGAGTTCGAAAAACACATTTTTGGGCCCTTTGAACTAGACGTATGAAATTTGGTATATGATCTTTCCACCAAATTTGCAGATTTCTTTAAAATACTGAACAAAATCCATTCAGAGACAGTCTATATGTCCAGCTGTTCAAATATATGTTAATACGATAACTATAAAACGAAGTGAGCTAGATGGATAAAATTCGGTACACAGATTTCTCATCTGTGTTGTAGACTTATCTTAAATCCAATGAGAGTTTAAGCCGGTCTGTCGACCGGTGCTTACAAAAGTTTATAAATGGGATAATTCAAATACGCAATGAAATATATCAATTTGGGTATTTGATTTCGTGACTACAATTGTAATTCTGGAAAACTGTAATTGTCAAATTTTAACTGCCATTGGTTGGGAAAAACCGCATCTCAAACACAAATTCACCTTCATTAAAAAGTATGCGAGAAATGGATAAATTATTTTCCATCATTGTAAATATAATTAATTTGTGCTTTTTTTTTTTTTTTTTTTTTCCACATGAAATTCAAATTACATCGCATCTACTTAAAATAAATCATTCATTTACGTAATTACACGTGACGCAATGCAAATTTCAATCCGAATCAGCCTTTAAAATAGTTTTGGGCTGTTTAAAAACCAAAATTATTTGGATTTTTGTAATATAGTCTTTTTGGACTTATTTTAAATGAGCGGTCAGTTTAATCAAATTACTCTCGTTTTATTCGAACAGCAGCAACTCATTCTTAAAAATAGCTCTTAAAATAAACATCCGGAGATGCAAGCCAAAAAAAATTAAATTAAGATTAAGACAGGTACTGCTATGAAAAAAAAAATTTCCAGCCAGCAGAAACTTGTCGAATTTAATATGGCATTTATATGTTTTTATACTATCCTTGGCACAAATTTAATATGGCATTTAACACACCCCAGTCTCAAATGAAACCAAAAACGTTACTTTTCTATAAACAAATGACAAATAAAATGCTCGGACTTGTGCCAAGGATAGCAAACTTCTTCAGAAAAATGAATATTGAATTTAAATCGTTAAGTCAGAATTCTTGTTGTCACAGATCTGAAACAGTTAAAAAGAGAAAAGACCTATATATGAGAATGTATCGGGAGTACAAATTAGCTCGATCCTTTCCCAAAAGATGGCTCTGACTGTCTTGAATGTTTCTTAGTGACGGCTGATTTTACTGCTTTCAGAAAGGTTAGATCACTATCATAATATTTCATTTATACCGCATCGGGTTTCGTGAAGAAAATCTCGATTTTTACTATATTGAATATGTCGAATTTTGTTTTAACTAAGTAGCATTTGCGAGCAGTTTTAGTTTTCTGGATTAATTGGAAGAAAAGTGCTGCAGAAATACACCGAATGCTTGTGGAAGATGGGGACAATGCCCCCAATGATAAATCATGTAGGAAATAGTTTCGATGCTTCAAGAATGGCGATTAAACCATCCATGTCTCAAAGTTCAGGTTTTTCAGTGGTGGAACCCAAAAAGTGTTGTGCATTATGAGCTGCTACAAACTGGCGATTCCATTGCAGGCAATCGGTACATGCTCCAATTAATTTGTTTGTGTCATGCATTACAAGAAAAATGGCCGGAATACGAACAAAATTATGACAAAGTTATTCTGCATGAAACGCACGGCCTGGTGTCGCAAAAAATATTTGGGAACGATCAAGTGGAGTATTTTATCGCAGCCGCTGTATTCTGCTCCTTCTGGTTGTTCCAGCAAATGCAGCACTATTTAGAAAATCACCTGTTCACTTTTTTCGCAGAAATCGAAAATTGGCTCCTAACTTGGATCGCCCGAAAGAACGAGATTTTTTTTCGAGATGGAATTCGAAAAGTGCCCAAGAGGTGGGGAAAAGTAGTCACCAGTGACGGACAATACTTTGATTTCTCTGTCCATTCATTTAGTTCTGATATAAAGGCCTTTTTGACCACAAAAACATTCACCGAACTCATTTGTATTAACAATAAATTCCCAAAAAAATTTAAAAATTAACTAGCTGTAAGTGTCTTTCCAAAATTTTCTCGCATACTCTTTGATAAAACTGATATCCCAGATAAACGCCTTGCATGGCACTGTTGTACAATAGTAACGAAATATTATCTTTTGTCGTGAGTTTAGTAATCTTACTGAATCTATCGTGTGACTGCTTTGGAAATTAATCCCTGCATATGGTTGCCCAAAATCGAAATTGTGTTTTAGACGCGTCTTTTCCCAGCAGATTCGAATCAAAATTTGACACAGGACTACATTTGCAGCCGCGAGATCACATAGCAAATTTGATATATGCAAGTTATTGCATTTTCGAGTTATCGCTTTTACATGCTTCTGAAAGTACATATCTAATTAGATGGTCAACCCCCTACTTGGATTTGGCACAAAATTTGATAAATGCTTACATGATAGATGTTAAATCTGAGTACTGGGTTTTATTTATATGGCTCTCGTCGTTTTATAATTATCCTGTAACTTTTTTTTTAAAGCTGGAAAACAGATTTCCTCTGCACGAGTTCTGCTCAAAATTTTCTAGAAATTTACCAATTTGGTGTAAAAACCATACAAAAAATTTCATTCGTCAAGAACAGAGATTTTTGTTGTTGTTGTTATCTTAAAGACGCGCGTTTTGTTATCGGAAAAACAGGTGTTTTCCAAAAATGTGCTTTTCGAACTGATTGAAGTCTAAATAACAGAATTCAAAATCTTAATTTCGAATTTTTTTGACGATTACAGTCATTTCGTACACGAGAGTGTCAAAAGGGTTCACTCGAATTAAAATCGAAGCATACTCAAATATGAACTGGAAATGTCTGCAAAACTTAAGGATTCTTAGAAATTTGATTTGAAAGGTAGATTTCAATACAAATTTGCTAAACCCTCCAGTTCAATGGTGGGGCATCCAATGTGTCCACCAACACAAAAAGAAAATGTGACTATTGCCTCCGAGAAATTCAATCGGAAAAGCTCCTTTTTTTAAAAAAAAAACCTTAGTGGTCTCCTAAAAATTCTCTCGGATACTCTCTAATAAAGATGTCATCTTCCTCAACCCGCGTAAAATTTTGGGCATAAGGTAAGCCTGCAAATACCTTTTATGGCATCGACAAACAATAATCATGAAATACTACTCTTTGGTTTGAGAGCGTTTTTACTCAATCTATCGAGTAATGTTTGGCGATTTTTTTTTTTTTTGGCGACGATTAATTTCTGGCAAGGTTAATGAATCCGAAAATGGAATTTTTGCCTTAGAACGTTTCTTCCAGCCGATTGAAACCAAAACTTGATACCGAAGAACAATTGTTATCAGAAACTCTTACACCAAAATTGATACATTTAAATCGTTGCGTTTTCAAGTTATCGCGTTTGCATGCTTCTGAAGGTATAGACTGACAGGCAGTCAACCTTTGCTGCCTTTGACTCAAAATTTGATAGGTGTCTGCACTGCAGATGTCATATCTGTACGCCGAATTTTATTTTTCTAGCTATTTTCGTTTTGCAGTTATTGAGTTTATTTATATCGAAACAGTCGAGCAAACAGACTTCCTCCGAATGGATTTTGGGCACATTTTGATAGAAATATATAAATTTGGTGTAAAGATCATACATTCCATTCATCTTTTTACCTCTAACCATTTTTATCTTTATGACAAACAAACAGACATAATATCAAAAAAAAAAGTGTCTTTCGATCTATAGGAGGTCTGAAATATCGAGATTCGCCAAAATTTCGATATCGAATGTTTTGATAATTGCAAAACTCTCTCCATACTTCGTATACGAAAAAATAAAAAAAAGGGTGGACGGAAGAGGTTGGTAAAAGGTGAGAAAACGATAATGTTTTGCTGCCAAATTCGCGAATTTTCTGAATTCCATTTACTTAACTTAATAATGAATTCAATTTCAAGAGACGTCACTTGAAAGATTTCAAATTTGATGGCAGTGTTATATTCTCAAGTTAGATATAATTTAATTTTATGTCTTTAGTATCTTCAAACAAGTCGTTACAAATACATATCAGGCATAAAAGTGAAATGGTTTCCAAAAATGAATTTTGTCAAAAGATAATTCATCAGATTTGGTAGCAAATTTAAACAAAAATAAGATTTTTCTGTTGGTGGCCACTTAAACAGTTAGGAAAATTGTACGCACAGTAAATTGGAGATTAATCGGTAAAAGTGAATTTTAGTGTGCACTCAGCTGCGCCAACAATGCCAAGTCGCCAATAAAGATGGCGGACAAAATAAACAAATACTTCCGCTGAGCAGTTACGGTTACCATTTCCCGCCATCTAATTAGGACTTTTACTGATAAGTATTTTTTTTTTTCATACTGCCCGGTGTTTTCTACAGATGCCGAAGGCATCTGTAGAAGGCACCGGGCAGAATTTTTTAACTTAAAAAAAAACATCCTACGGCTTCGCTAGCAGCGGGAGCGGGAACCTAGTAGCTTCGCTAGCACATTGAACATAAGAACTGTGTGGATAACATAAACTGTACATAATCAATTGAAATGAAAGAATGAAGGATGTTGTACGAACGGATTTCAGAGTCAATTCTGCCCGGCGCCTTCTACAGATGCCGAAAGCATCTGTAGAAGGCACCGGGCAGAATTTTTTTAAATAAAAAAAAACATCCTACGGCTTCGCTGGCAGCGGGAGCGGGAAAATAGTAGCTTCGCTAGCACATTGAACATAAAGACTGTGGATAACAGAAACAGTACATAACCAAGAGAAAAGAAAAAACGGAGAAATAAGCAATCGGAACATTCTCCATACAAAATTTCAAACATACTTTTCCCATCTTCATCAACTCGTAAAAAAATATATTCCACTCGCCCTTCATCCATTCTGCCGTTTCAATATCAAACCATTCTCAATACAAAATTTCAAACAAGCATCCTTTCTTATCTTCATCAACTTGTAAAATATATATATATATGCATATTTAACTCACCCTTCATCCATTCTATAGGTTCGAAATACTCCCGACATAACAAATTATGAAGGAAAAAACCGTTATAACACCAAAAGAATAACGAGAACTGCGAAGAATTCCATTGCAGCTGTCTTTTAAAATGAGAATACAGACGATTTTTTTAAAGCGCATACTGACAATTAAAAATTGCCAAAGAATAAATATTTTCTGTTCGTATTCACATCAAAAAAAAAAGAAAGAAGAAAATAACTTTTAATTACACGCTTAAATTTCTTTATTTAATAAATTTTAATTATGATAAAGAACAAAATTAAAATCTTTAATCGATATTTTTTTTAATTTAACATTTTTCATAATGTAATTGTAGTTTATGTATAACTCAACCATTGCAAAAAGTAGTAAACAAAACAGCAGTACGGTTGCTATAAGAGGGATCCGATGAGTTGCAATATTGGCGACAAACAGCTGGTGCGCACTAATCTTCACTTAGGCCGATTAATCCTTATTGTGATTTTAATTTTAATCGATATTTGAAGACTTCTATTTGTTGAGTTTTATTCTGAAAGATGGAATTTATCTTCTTAGTTTTGATATGCCCTTTGAGTACGTCGCCAATATGGCAACCCAAATATGCTTCTAGCAACCCAACGCACAATATTGCTCTTGAAACGATGAAAATATGGGAAAAGGCTGCAAACGCACAGTATTGTTTACCTTGCCTGCTATCTTGATTTTTCATTTCAAAGACTTGGCATTGTTAGCCTCCTTGGCAATATAAAGGGACATTAAAATAGATTTTAGCTATTTATTTACATAAACGAAGAAAAAACTTGTCCATAAAATCTGATGAGAAGAACAATGGTCTAGTAAATAATGTAACAGATGTTAATGAATGATAATGTTATTATTAATTTTGATTGATAATTTTATAAAGAAACTGTCTGAAAAATTCTTTTTTTAAGCATAAATTAATATTTCATGCTTAAGACAGATATTAAAATGTTCACAAGATGGGTAATTTTACTAAATATTCTTAATAAGTATCACTTCAAATGAATATTTCATTTTATTCAAAAACAAATATTTTGTAGGAACTTGATTAGTTTTTCTCAAAGTGTCAAGAAATGTTTAAAATTTATATATAAAATCAGAGAAGTATTTGAAGAGTGCTAAAAACGTCTAATCATTGCTAAACTTATTAATCGTTAATAATTTCATCAAAATTGTTATTTCATTTAAAATTGTTTAACCATTTCAGATAAACTGAAACATCATGAAAAGTCATTTTTATTAACTTAAATCTTACCAGATATTTTGAGACCTAATAATCTGTATGCAGAGCAATTTAAGTTTTCTCAGACTGTTATGCTTTTTGAGATAAAAAACATATTTATAATTAAAAGTTTTTTTTAATTTTTTTGGCAAATTAATTATCTTTCTGATTTGATGCCATGATTCAATTCACCGCACGTTTGATCGATGTCATTTCCTTCATATTTTTTTTTAAAACTGCAATCGAAAACATGATTTCATATAAAAACTAAAACACCTTTTCAACAGTCTACCTTAAGACAAAATATGTTAAAGCGTATAAAACTCATAATAATGTTATCCCAATAATTTAATGATATATTAATCGATATCGAAATATCTTCACAAAATTTTCTT
>JAPMOR010113271.1:0-14314 GCA_026543865.1 Argiope aurantia | reverse complement strand
CAACATAAATTCATCTCTGTCAAGAAATCAAAGGTGGTAAATAATCTTTTGAGTAATAGTGTTTATGTTCTTAATCAATTAATAGAATGGTGCTTTAATCTCTTGGTAAAAGTCGCTACTTTCCTAGGTTGAAAGTAATAATCAAGTAATATCTTCGATTCTTCGAGTAATATCTTCGATTCTTCTAGAAAGTCCTAAAATTTTCATATACACTTTTTTAGAAAATACACTGAAAATCTGCAAATTTTGCTTGTTCTTCTATAATTATATTGAATATCAAATGTGATATGTGGAAGATGTTTAATTTAACAATGGTGTTTTCAATAATATAATGTTGAAAAAAATGATGAATATATGAATTATAAAATCTATAAAGAATGTATATTACAAAGACCCCTAAAATCTTAGTTCATAACAATCTTATAATAGCAGAAAAAGTCGATAGATCCAAAATTCAGATTTAATTGTAGCGTTTACCCTTTTTCTTTACATAGTAATTGGCATTCCGACCAGATGTAACTTCACTCGTTTTCCCATGCATAGTTAAGTGCATACGGACCACCAGATATGTATACTTTTCACTAGTAGAGTCCTTGTATCTGGTCATTTGTTATATCCAGGTGAGGCGCCATAGATGTATGTCACGCCATTTTAAATAGAGACACCATGTTTTCAAGGGAGAAGAAAGTCAATACATCCAGATGCTACATTTTTTTCACTTATGAAGTGGCTTTTCAAATCACTGAGAAACATTGAATCACCAGAAACCTTTATCCTTAAGTATCGAACCCAGGCAGAGTCCAGCCTGTATTAGCTGTGAACTGATTATAATTAACATGTGTTAGAGCGGGATCAGCTAGAAAGAGGGATCCTTAACAGACACTCCCACAATCAAGTATAGATCATTGAGGAAAGATTGCTAACTAATTATTGAGTGATAGAGAACTCAAGTTCACCAATGAGAAAATCGGCGACGCATTTCTGACGGAAATTAGGATATTTTGTGTTTTTAATCAGAGGAGAGCAGTGAGAGGCTTCGAATTGGAATTCAGAGACACATTGGAGTCCGGAGAAGGTGTTCCTGATTTTTTGAGAAGTTCCGTGCGATTCGGGTTTTCTCTATTAAACTCCACCCGATAAAGATCGGTGAATTTCTGGAGTAGCTACCTGAAGTAGCCGTTTGAGCTAACATCCTGTTAGCGTTTTCATTGGTGTCTATTCTCCGATTCGATCGAGGAACTATTTCATGATTAAACTTTCAACTGCTGTGTGAATTTTGTTAATAATATTTTGATGAGAACGAGTTGTTCTTGTGCCCATATATAAGGCTGTAAATAAAAAAAATGTTTTGTTAAGCTATTCTTTTATTTGATCGGTCAGAATCAAGATATTACATAATCAGTAATATTCATATAATATATTCCTTATAAATAAAATTCATAGGCGTTTATAAAGTTATCATTATAGTTCTGAAGGCCAAAAATGCCAAGATTTGATTATATTTCAGAAAAAAAATCAAAATAAAGAGAGAAATAAAATCTTTCCCTTTTAAAAGCAACAAATCCTTTTTGTTGGTAAAAAAAATTCTGAACGTTGCGAAGAAAACGGGAAATTCACTTTGTAAAATCTCGAGAAAATAACTTCAATGTTTTTCCTGTGTTGGAAAGGATCCGGTAGATATATTTGGAAGTATCATATAAGAAAACACTATTTTCAGAGTTCGTAACTGGAAATAGTTGCAGCTGACACAATAGTCGATAAAATAAAACTAGTTTTAAAATAGTTCTTTCTTAGAATGTAGATAAATAAAGCTTTTCGTTTTTTCTTCGAAGATATAACGCATTCCTGTAGCACATTTAATTGTATAAAATAAAATGAAAAATGCTATTGCAGTCGACTCTATTTCCATTAATAAATTTCAGCAGTCGTTTATTTTCGATACCTTCATGAAAGAAATCAAAAGTAACAAATAATTTATTAGTTTTGATTGCTCTTTTCATCGTTGATTTTAGGCAAAATTTCACTTAATCTGTATTGTAGCTTTTACTTATTTTGATAAACGAAAACACAATTAACATACTTTATTCATCAGTTTTGATTCCGTAACATAAGCGGAATTTCATCTGAATTCAGAGTATAATTTGGACTGGAATTTCGAAATCAGGTCTAGCCAATGATGTCGCTATGTGTGTGGAAGCTTCATTTTGCTTGATTCCGGATTCATTGGTCCTTACGAGCTGCCTGTACAGGACCTCGTTATCCAAAAAAGAAGCAACAGCTATTTCAGTCTATTTGTGAATAATATGACGCTCCGCTGGTGTAACGTAAAACTAAATTTATTTTAAATAAATGGACATATAGCCTTTTATAAAATGCATAAACAATTTTTATACTTTCAAGCACAACTGTGTTACTATATAAAATTAAAGACCTTTTAATCAATGCTAGCCATAACAAGTTCGTTCAGGTAACTGGCGACCTAAAATCGACCATAACGTGCCTCTTTACACAGAAGTCTGCTTCGTAAAGAATGCACATAACAAGAAATAACATAAAAAATAACAATATTAAGAGGAGCATCCAATGGAATGGGTGGAATCTTAAAGTCGATAAAGTTTCAGATTAGTAATTTTCTATAGTTTATTATTACAGGGATTTCGCTTATAATTGAGGAAGATGCTTAGATAAACCAAAATTTTTTAATAATCTCCAATAGGAATATTTGATTGTAAGAATTTTCTCTTGACTAATTGGATTATTATAAGTTCTGCTTTGGGGCCCCCTGAAGATTGTATGAATTGTATCTTTATGAACTACAATTTAAGGAGAAGAAAAATAATTTAATTGCACACTTGGATTTCAAACTTCCATCCACAACCTAGAAGGTCCCCACTCAAACATAAATTCGACAGAACTTTATTGAAACAGCTTTTCTAAATACTGTGATCCTTCGGTTGGTTATGTCAAAATCAGCTGGACGAATCTTTCAGGATTTTATAAGTGAAAGTAATTTTATATTCGAAGCCTTAAACGGCCGGTATAACCTGGTTGGTAGGGCGTGGAACTCGCGTCCCTTGGGTTGCGAATTCGAATCCCGCCGGTAGAAGATTCTCCGTTTCTATGGTGGCTGGCGCACGTATAAATCTGTCGTGGTCACAAAGTCCTCCATGTCGAGAGCAATACCACTGGTGGTACTGGATGAGGGGTGACCGTTCTCTAATTCAGATCCAAATTACGATCTGTGGATGTGTGAATGAAATGCATGAAGTCCGCCCCGTAAAAAGGGTTGTGACGTGTGTGTAGCTAAGTGGTCTCTTGGACCTAGATGGCATTACTGAAAAAACAAGAGACGCACCCTTGGCTTAAAATCACTGACTTCTAAAGTCAGTGGGCTTGTCTATGAGAAGTACCATTAGAAACAAGAACAAGTCTTAAAAACATTTTATATATGTCCTTTTATATAAACCTTATCAATCTATAGATTTGCTGTGCATACCTTAATTCCATAAAAACTATATTATACCGTCATACAGACTTTTAAGCTTTGAAAGCCATAAACTGCTTTTATAAACGTTTCCTAAATTTAACAATTTTCCTTTTATAAATTTTAAGCTTTAGAACAATTTTTAAGATCATCTTATATGAATTTATGAATCGGTAATTTGAAAGAATTCACAGATTATTCAAAACTTTTATTTTTAGTATGAATTTAATTGTAACAGATTTACATATATTTTTAAAAGAAATATATTCTATAAATTTTTTACAATTATACATTGCAGTAATTTCCAAAACAAATTGTTTAAAACATTTAGCAAATTTTTCTTCTTTTACTTGAACTAAATGAAGGTGTTCGCCATACTACGACAGGTAGCGGCACAAAATTACAATATAATTGCCATGATGTTTTAAAATAATTATACGCAGCTATTCATCATTATCCATTGTGATACGTTCGTAATTCTCTGTATTTTGACACATTCTGAAAATCCTTCTTTTTAACTCTTTTTGTCTCAATATTCTCCTAAAAAATTTCTTTTGAATTTTATACTTAACGATTGATTTTTTATGCATTACAAACATACTTTTGATAATGTATATATTCGAAAAATAGTTGCCATGAAATGATATGTGAAGATGTTTCCACTTCGTAAAATCTTATTCAATTTAGTATTGTAACATTTCAGAGTAAACAAACTTGAAAATGAGGTATATAACTGTATGTGTAACACCTAAGAAACGTGAATCCCTTTTTCCTGAATTTAAAAGGACAAGCACGTAATACTTAAATCGCATTACATGCGTTAGGAACAACTGAAACGCAAAAGATCAGCGTGATTTGAGGATATTTCGTTACTCTTAAAACTGTCTTACACGTATCCATTGAATCGAAAAGAAAAAGGGATATTTCTGAGAAAATCCGATTTGGGAAAATGTCTTCGATCGTACTCTTCCTTTTGTTGGCAGTGAAACTTCCACGGATTTGATTCTTCACGGAGTTGATATTTATTTCGACTGTTCGATCATTTTCTTATGCTGATAATGTCATGCCTTTTGATATTTTTAAATTAAAAAAAAATCCGTTTTTTTATTATGAATTAAATATTGTTTAAAGTTAAAAAAAAAGCAAGTTAATTTTGTAACTTTTGTTAATATTAAAGATTTAAATGATTTGAGCCTGTATCGTACGTAGATCTGATTATTAAATAAAATATTCAAAAATATATCGATAAATTATATTCAAAAATAAATCGTTTAACAAACAATAAATATTTGTAAAGCATTTATAATTCAAACAAAAGTACCAATCATCGGAAATATTTTGATTCATTTAAGGTATTGCCTGGGTTCGGAAGCACATTTTAAAAAAATCCTTTGATTATCAATTTTAGTAGATTTTCTTGATTATGATTCAAAACAATAACATTATTGAGAAAAATTGAAAAAATAATTAAATTGATGTATTCTAGGTAAAATTTGAAATTAGAACAAAACATTCTGTACTAAATTGAAATTCTCCGATTTAAATTACTTTTCTATACATCATACTTATTGTACTCATAAAGGAATTGAACTAAAAGCTAAGAAATAAGTTTAAAAAGTTATAGGAAATTATAGAAAAGTTAGTAAGTTATAGGAAAAAAAGTTATGTACGAGCATTTTTATGGTAAAAAAGATTGAAAAAATCGTAGGTACTACTGATAATAAACTTCTAAAAATTATAAACTAGTAACATTAGACCTAAATCATTAGTTCACTGCCTTCAAAACGCTTATGGTAATATATATAGAAAATATATCTAAGTTTTTGTAAAACTAGGTTTTGCGTAATAAAATTTTGACAAAAAAAACATTTATTAAAAAAAGGCATTAGAATACGTCTAAAATAATATTTCATTTTAAACACTTAAAATTCACCACATCTGTAGCAAAGGCCTTTCTTATTCTCTGCTTTATTAACTATTTTTTCAAATAGCTCGTTTTATTTTTCTGGACTCTTTTGTAGCAGGCAAAGACTGTCTCTTTGCGTCAACAATCTAAAGTATCGTTGTCGATGCTACTGTATTGTGTTATCCAATAATGGTCTGGAATATTACCCAATTTATGAAAAATTTCTGTTATGCCAGAAAACCATCATTGAATAACAGTATAGCTACATTAACCAATAAACGCATACTTTTCAACTCAACAAACGTATTTTTGGAAATAAATGTCCATAATAGACTGTTCAAACTTTCGTTAGAATTTTGTGTTTTTCCATGAAGGCATTTTTCCCAGAAGATTTTGGTCACATAATTTAATACAAATAGGCTTAGTAATATTCTTAATATTTTTTTAGGAGTCCTATACTTGAGTCTTTATATATTTTTTTTTTGTCTTCTGAAAGTGCACATTGGTATTTGTACCAAGAATCCCTCTCCTAGTATTGTCAATAATACGATACTTCGCTGGTGTATTACTTCGCTCTTAGTAGTGTCGAATGGCATCAGTGAAATATAATCAAGCCATCATAGGAGTTTGACTGCCTTATTGAACATATTTACAGATGATTTGAATTAAACGCTTCGAGTAGTTAATTATTGCAATTGCAAAATATTATTAGAAATGTTCCGGAGATAGTTCGCCTTGTCACCAAAAATACACTGTCAAAAGAATGAAATAAAAGAGACCAAGAAGTAGGTTTCAAATCAAGAAAATTTAAAATTATCGAGAGCAAAGATGGATTTTACCGTCTCTAAAGAAGCATTATTTATCACTTGTCTACGAAAATGTCTATATTTTTCAAAATAATTACCATACAAAAATAGTCTTTGATCTACCTGAAAATTAAAAAAAAACAAACTATTTTTATGATAACGGTTTCGTTTCCATGCAATGCCCTCTCCCCCTTATTTTTAGTATGGTTAATTTGATACATTATATGCAAAGATACTTTTAAATGCTTTGATGGAAACCCATAGAATCATTTTCAGTTCCGCTTTTCTTTTATAATAGTCTTTTTAATTTCCAGTAAGTTGATTCGATAGAATTCATATTTTTAAGTCGTATTGAGTAACAAAGTGAAAAGTGTTTTTTAAATGCTTTTTATAAATCATCTAACAGTCTATAAAGGCAATAATTTGGGCGACCAGTTTGTTTTTCCAAGGCGGCATTGGTGACCAATCAGCTAGCAGTCTTAATGTTTGTAAAAAAAATTCAATTGAATATATTACGTAACTTAGTCTTAACGGCTTCCTAGGCAAGATGTGTTTTTTTTTTAATTTCAAATTTCGATAAACGTATTTATTTCAGAAATTCGAAACCGTTCTGCTCATTCTACTGCGCATTTTCTTAATTTTCTGTATATATCTTTTATACATCACAGGAAATACAGAGGCATTTCAAAACGATAGCATTAGGAGTTTTCCCCATTCTGAAGTTAAAACCTCAATTAAAAGTACCAGAAAATAGGAAAAATTTATTAAAAGCACACATATTAATGAAACTTGATCGTTATAGAAAATGAAGTCGGATTTTCATATCTGGATCATTAACAATGGAAAAAAATGCGGGCGGAAGCATTATTAGCATTAATGGGCACAATTCTAACTTCACTTCAACAATCACATTATCTTCACAACAACATTATCGTAAAATATACTCAAAATATTTTTTAAAATGATTAAAAGTAGAAGAATTTTACTATAAATCAATCAATGGTGCAGGAGAGTCATGAGAATTTTTTTTGATGATGCAAAGATTATTTTTGTGCTGTGATGTTTTTAGAAGTTATTGCGAAGAAATACTTCCAAATATTGTTTAATTTTTAAATAAAATTCTCTAAGCTTTAAATAATTTTTTTAAAGCCAGTGTTTTGCTAATTTTTCCTTTTGCATGCTAATAAAGCAAATCTTATCATTAAAAATAGATTATAAGCTGCAGTAGATCTATTGGTAATTTTGATATTGATGTTGAAAATTATTCTTGCTATAGTGGCGTGAAAATTCATCGAGTCAGCCGAGAACTCATATGATCACCGTTCAAAACTACGCGATACACTCTTAAGCATTTATTAATGACTTAATTTTTTACAAAACTTCTTTATTTAGGATTTTTTTTTGTTTTGTTTTACACAACGATGTTCTGCAAGCACTGGACAGTAGTCGTTTTTACTCAATGTTTATCCCCGACCATCTCAAGGACTTCAGAGATATCTCCCCCTCATTCTTTTCACTACTAACCGATGAAGAAAAAGAAGCCCCCTATCAATCTCCTTGAAATACATGTCCGGTAATAGCGGGGAAATGATGGATTTGGTTCGTCGCGAGCAGTTTCTCTTATTGAGGTCGCCGACACCTCCAGGCAGACTTCTGCTGTCTGCAGTTATTGATGAGAGGTGTCGAGTCAAAACTCCATCCAAATCGTCACATCATTCGAAGAGAATAAAATTCTCGACTTGCTCGTCATAAGACTTTTAATGGATCAATGAAATGGGCATTTGGAGACTGAGCTGATCTGCAGAAAATTTTTTACTCAAATGATTTTGAAAGTATTTTGAAGTAAATGTGAAAAAATTTCAATTTGAGAAAAAAAAGTTTAATTTGTTTCGACTTGACTTTTTGCCAAAATTGAATGTTTCACGGAGCGTTGAGACTTCTTTGAACAGATATTTGGTGTCCTCATTTCGGCAACAGCATTTCATGATTTTACTTGTTTTAATATTTTAAGAGAAGTTTTCAATGAGATTTAAACCTTTAAAACACATCTTAACATGCTAATATTTAGATTTCTTTAGCTTATTCTAAAAAAATTTTTAAAGAGCGGTAACATGCATATAAATGTATTTAATATCGTTATAACGCGTATGCAATCAATTAACTAAAAAATAAAAAGTATCATTGTAAAGTATACCTGAAAATATTTAAATAATTCCGGATTTTTTAAAATCTGATTTTTTTGGTTTTAAAATTTAATTTTTTGAATTTTAAATTCATGTAAAAATGGTTTTTGTGTAACAAAGTTCTAGAGATTACTGAAAAAAACTTAATTTCCATGTAATTTCCGATGCAAAGTTAATTGAACTCCTACTTAGTTAATACTCACTACCCAAGAAATAACTGCGTGCTAACTTTTGTCAACTTGGATCCAAAGATCTGATTGGCGAATGCTTTCCCGATTTTTGTTCATGCAAATCGCATCACGCATGGCCAGCCTTTAAACATCATCATGTCTCATTATGTTGACTCATATTTAGGCATCCGTTTCTTATATGTGCATTCATTTGTCATAATTAAGATACTTCAAGATCAATCATCGATTTCTGATTAGACAAGCTAGGCAGCTGCCTAGGAGCGGTAGACTTAAAAGGAGTCAAGGGCAAATCAAATTACAAAATTTAGCATAATTGTCGAATTAATAAATTTTAAAAAATACAAATTTTATGAATAATTAGTGCAAAAATGTATGTACATATTCAATTATTGAAATGGCTAATTAAAGAATAAATAATTGCTTTTTATAATGAAGTATTAGCCATTCCTTAACTGATAATTCCTGTTAAATATTTTTTTAATTTTATATTGACTTAAAATTTAATATTTCTTTATAAATGTTTCAAGATAATTAAATTCTTACGTTTATGAGCTAGGAAATCATTAAATAACAATTATATTTATTTTTTCAAGAATTTTATTTTAATTACATTTTGTGTAATATACATTTAAAAAATTATTTTTTTTATTAAGGTATTAGAATAAAAAATTAAAGATTAAAATCATGTATATATTAAGATATAAATGCATTGAAATGTAAAATTTATTGAATACATTACTCAAAGGAAGGACTTTGAATGTGCATTACCAGGACCCGCAAAATACCTAAACCCATCCAATTCAATTAACCAATTTAACAGAGATCATTTACTGTGTTTAGTTGCTATGAGCCACAGTAAAATATTTCATTGAAAGGCATATTATTTTGAAAAGTATATAAAACGTATGTTATAACACACACACCAGAAATTTCCAGATCAGTTTGTTTCGTATCTTTTAAATAATATAGGTAACCACGTGATCTGCATTATATATTCAGAAAGCGAGTCATTTCTTCTCTAAAAAACTTCTTTCAATCTCTCTCACTCCCTCCCAGGAAAAAATAATGCCGTTGCCAAGTAGAAGAATAAAAAATGAAAGTGTTTTCTTGTTGGTGTAAAGTCAGACACCAACTCCAGATATTTAACGCATGCATCAAGGAGAGGGGGAGAACTGACTAAGAGTATATTTGTGCTTCTCCTGAAGATGGCGGATTTCGGCAGCAATCTTTATTTATTTATTTTCTGCAGAGGAGAGAAAGGGGTAATTTAGAAGGTAAAAAATTCCTGCTTATCTACTAAAAAAAATGGCAAAGCGGATGTTAACTTTTTATTCTATACTGGGAAATGAAACGAAGAAAGAAATTTAGGCTTACTTCGATTTCTCTGTATTATAAATTCAAAATAAAATGGAATGAGGTTTCTCCGAGTAAGAGACAAATTGTCGAGAGCCAGCTTTATTTTATGCATCATATGATAATAACTGAAGGTATTCAGATAGAGTAAATAATTGAATGAGTGTATATTTACATTACTGGTATATTGAGGTTAAACATCTGCAACGCCATCAGCATGAAATATCTTTTGAACTGATTTATTTTTGTTTTCTGCTAATCTCTAAATAACTTACCATTAAAAATTGACTTTTTCAAATCTATATTGCTTATTCATCTTGTCACTTAATGGAATAAACGATAATTGAATATATCTCGCAGTCATTTATAAAAAAGATGATATAGGCTGCTGTTCAAAGTAGCTTATGAGGATAAACATTATGTTTCTGAACAAAAATGAAATCTCTGTGCGTTGTATCAATATTGATCAGGAATATTAAATATTAACATGACACCTCATTATATCATTTCTTTTAAATATCATTTCAAAAGCCTCAAAATTTGGCTTTTAAGTGAGAAGGCATTGTTCTGGATTTATCAAAAATTGAAAAATACAAGTTTCTTTATAGTTTTTAAATTAAAATAAAATGAAATAATTCAAGCACACTTTTTTTTATATACTTCTAGATAAAGCATGGGATTTGTAATGGACGAAGAAAAAATTTTCTTTGCTAATACAAATTAAAAAAAATATATATATTTTTACTTCCTCGTTCAAAGAAAAATATTGCAATTGTCAAAAGCTTGGAATTCGAAATTTTGACGAATTTCCACCTTTCAGACTTCTTTGAAACCTAGAAACACATTAGTCTGTGAACACGATAACTAAAAAAAAAAATGCTTTAAGTGGATTGATGAAATTTGATATACTATTTTTGAGACTTCATCTTCCTCAACTTTCCCTCATTTGTTTACGTGTACGCCAAACTGTAATCCTTCCGAATTGCATAAGCTGGGCGTAGAAATTTGAAGAGTGAGGGACAACTCAAGCGCATCCATCGTCATCTGACCACAGCTCAGAATTTCGAGATACATCCCGAAATAGCCGTGGCGTTGGGTTAAAACGGGATGTGAATATAACCAATCTCCGGATAGCAGAATCAGTACCATTCACACATTTCAACAATGAACTAAGCAATGGTTGGTAAATGTTCAATATACCCACAGCCTTGCCCTTACATCATTTGGGAAGTTGATGGTGCTCTGTTTGAACTCATCTTTCTTTCGCTCAACGTGAAACTACGTTTTGTGGTGATTACAATAGATCACTAAATAGATGAGAGGAAACAACTGAAAAGGGGGAGGGGGTGTCAATGAAATGAACGATCAAGAAAAAACCGTTTTCTATTGCCTTTTGAAAGGCCGTGGTGGCCCAGTTGTAAGATTTTAACATCTTGGGTAAAAAGTATCAAGGTCGAAACTCGATTTCACTGCAGAATTGCCGTGTATATGGATCTAGTGCACGTCAAATCCATTTAGGTCAAATGCCTTCCGCTGGTAAGGTGCGGAATTATACAGAAGGGTGTCATTTCAAATTCCATTCTAGTTATCAGACAGTAGTCACAAAATTACCGCCCCAAATAGCCTAAGTATTGCTGTAATACGAGACGTTAAGTGTGTATACGCTTATATCGTATATTCATTTACTTTAAATATAACATTGTACATATGATAAGCCTCTAAAGTTACTGACATTTTACACTTCCCCGGGTCCTTGATTTTTGAGTCCGATTATAGAATTATTGATCACTAAAACAGGCGGATTTCGGTGTATTTAGATATGGAAGTAGACTGATATTTGCGCAATATTTTAGTTAGTATATCCGATCAATCATTATGTCTGCGATTATTACAAGTGGTGACTACAGTATTATTACTCAAGAATTATATGTATAATATTTTCACTTATTAGAGCAGCAATGCAGATATAGCTAAGATATAAAAATTTATATCGTATTTCCTTTCAATATTTATGATATGGTCAGTGTTGGAAAATATTTGTGCATGTATTTTTGAAATTTTCCTCTTAAAATCTGATCCGTATCTACAGTTTCTGATGCAAGCAGAATTTCATGCTGATTTCAGTTTTGGGTAACACATACAGAGAGGTAAATAAAGATTTAAATTTATTTGTATTAATATAGTTGTAAATAAAGATTTAACTTAAAAATATTTTAGTATTTCTAAATTTAGGTACCTATGAATCAAACATGGATACTATTACGAGAATAATGTTCGTATATATTTTATAAATTTAAATGTAATATTTTTACTCCATTTCCTGTTTTTTAAAGGCTTTAAATAAATAGCCAAAAAATTGCAATTTCATTTAGAATTAAGTTAATGTACATAAATGAGAATACTTGATTGAGACTCCATAGTAAACGAAACAAAATTCGGTTTCGTGAAAAACTTGAAAAGTTTACTATGAAATTAAAAACTACTTTTCGGAAATTTTCCAGAAGAATCTATTTAAACACGTCGAATAAAATATACACACCCTGGTGATTAGCTGGCTGCATAAACAAAATAAGAGGTACTTTCTTTGCTAGACCACCGCCTATTTTGTGATGTTAAAGATTTTGTGAACTATCTTTTCTTTTCTTATTTCCTCTTCCATCGTGTAATCTGTTTAGGACACAAAAGAGAACCCAGAACGATGACACGGAGGAAAGATCCGGAGTAATTGGGGCAGAGTTTCTCCGATCTTTGACTGGCTAAGGAAGACAGATTACTTTCTAGTCTCTCGTCACTCGAGCTCACTTCCTTAGTTTTCTGTCTCGAATAAGTTAGTTGATCAACAAAGTTTCCATCGTTGAGTCTCAAGAAATTTCAGTTTACGAGGTACTAGTATTACATTTAATAGATGGTAATGCCTAAAAAAATATTGTCTTAATTGTTGCTTAAAATACATTCTTTGTGGGGAATCAAAGAATTTTAGCAGTAGTGTTACGCTATAATTGCTATTGATGTTTTAAGGGAAATCCATAATTATTAATTTTTCACATAAAAATTATCAGTCTTTTCTAAACAAATTTGGAACATTTGTTTGCGTAACTAGTGAGATAATCTCCCTGAAACATTCTTTTATTCTCTAATAAAGAAGTTATTTCCTCTTTTATAATTATCTATAATCCATTTGGGGTCGCGGTGGCCTGATGATAAGGTCTCGGCTTGGGAATAGGAGGGTTTCAGGTTCGAGACCCGATTCCGTCGAAGAACCGTCATGAAAGCGGGTCTGGGGGAAGCTAAATCCATCGTCTTCCACTGGTGTGATGTGGAAGTTTGGAGAGCGGGATGTCAGCTCGAATGTCGTCCTCGTCATCTGATCGCGTTTCGAAATTATGAGATCCGTCCCAAAGTAGCAATGGTGTTGCTTTAAAGCGGGTCGTTAATATAACTAAACTAAGCTAAAATCCAATTGCCTGGTCATTGATATTTGAAAATAATAATGTAATAAAATCGCAAAAAATAATCTTACAAAAGGCACTAAAATTCAAAATTCAACACTCTAAAATAGCCACACTCACACAACATTATTATGTATATTAGTTTATTCAATATTGAGAAGCATTTAGCATTTTCAACACTATTATACGTAGGAGTGAAAAATAAATCTGTAGTGGGACGAGACTCTAACTTCAATATGAGGTAGATGAAAATGATAAACGAGTTTCAGGAACAGTTATTTCATTATTTTCTAAGTTCCACATTTCACAAGACCAAACAAACGCGAAAATACACGACACTCACTTAAAAATACATTTGAATAATGACCCCCAAAAAAGATCATGGGAAATATACCTTGATGTTAGTAAAGTGACGCCATCTGTTGTATCAAAAAAGAAAGTAGTACAGTTATGTAACCGCTACAAATCGCAGAATCCCATCTTTAGAAACTTGAAAGCTCATGAGAAAAGCGTGTAATTTATTGGGAGAGGTGGACACTAATAACTGTCATGGGAGAAACATAAACAAAAGCTTTTTTTAGTTTCCTAAGTACGTTGACTCGAAAAATTCAAGACATTTTTTGAGAATCAAGTTGTTTAGTTAACTTTTCAATCGATTCTCTCTCAATCGTTTCCCATGTTTATCAATTATTTGCATTGTTTTAATCAATTGCAATTTTTCAACATTTACAAAGATTTGACAAAATTTTCATTGATTATTGATTTTAAAAGAGGAACTATATATTCATTCATCAATGTTTTTAGAATGCTCAATCTCAAGGAAAACTATGGCATTTTTGTTAACTGAAGGTTTCAAGAGATCGTCATTTATATTGCTCTGATTTAGAACATTTCTGTTTTAATTTCAATGTTTATGAAATAGAATTTCTTACCTTTTTTTTC
>JAPMOR010113252.1:186752-222390 GCA_026543865.1 Argiope aurantia | reverse complement strand
ATAATGCTCTCTGATTTTATTTTTTGATATGAAAGATCCCTTAATGCAAGAAAAATATCTTGTATAAAATAAATCTTTTATTTTTGAAATAATTCCTTATTCAAATTCGTGCTAATTAGACGGAACTGCATTTTTGAATTCCAATCAAAATAACATATTCCGTCTAGCCGCAGTTGATTCAGCTACCTATGGATATCAACTTTATTTCATATATATTCCACTGATCTGCCAATTGATCTATCGACGTATGTAACGTCCCCGCTTTTTCAATTTTTTCATATAAAAGGTCTCCTACAGCAAGAAAAACATCTGGAATAAAATAAAATGCTCCCTTTTGTATTTGAAATAATTTCTTAATCAAAAAGGTTCTGTTAATCTTACAAATTGAGCGGAAGTAAATTTTAAATTCATATCAAAATTAAATTACTGCTTCTGTCGAGCCAACGAACTATCGATTTCGTCTTCATTGCATCTACACTTAACCACTCTGCCAACTGAGCTATCGACGGATGCAAAGTTTTTCGCAGATTCGCTAAATTACTCCTGAAGGAAGAAACACATGTCCATTAATATAAAATGTTAACTTTTGTATTTTAAATAATTTCTTATGAAATATGAGCTGGGAATTTGGGAAATAGGGTGCAATTACATTTTTAAATTTCAATCAAAACAACCTCTTTCGTCGTGAAGCAGTTCAACCAGTGGTCTATAAATATCGTCTTTTTTTCATCAGCGCTCTGCCAACTGAGCTACCTACGGATGAAAACAGATTTCTGATTACCTTTTTTTGAGATTGAAATTCTCCTTAATTAAGAAACGGGCCTCCCATAAAATTAAATGCTAACATTTTTTCCACAACTGCACCAGTACAGCCTATTTTTTATTTGAAATTTTATATTTCGAAGTTTAAAAATCAGGTTTTCTAAAGCGGCCACGTTTCCTAAACTTTTATCGTCTGTCTTTTATATATTGAGAGAAAATTGAAATTTGAACGAAATTGATGAAAAAGATGACATCAACAAAATCTGCTTCCTTGCTAAAGAAAGTATTTTTTGCGTGTAATGGAAATAAATAATTTTAGGTATGCTCTTGCATACATTAAAAGTAGTGGTCTTCCTCAAATTTCTAGAGTTGGATAAAGAAATCACCAAATTATCCTCTATTTCACAAAATTTTGATCTTTCATTAAAAGGCAGTGCTAGAAATTTGACATTTTGTGTCACAGACATGAAAATTTTGTTAATCGAATTTAAATAAATAAAAACGAATATGCATTAAACCAACTGGAACTAAAATTGATGCAAAGGAATATTTTTAGTAGCAAGACCCTTTTCAGTCGGCTTCCTGGCATAGGGATAGCGCGTCTTCCCCGAGACCTAGGCGTCCTGGGTTCGAGTCCTCGTTCGGGAATAGTTGTTCTATCTGTGAGGCGTGTGAAAGGGTGTCAAAGGGAGCTGAACAAGGGAGTGTCATCTTTATATGAACTAAAGTCATATTTCTACCTGCGGGGTTCCTTACCCTCTGAGACTACTGCAACCCTCCTTCCCCGATCTTTTACTTGGTTTGATTTGGAGTTCAGTCAGATAAGCAACAGTAACAGATTCTATGTCAAATTTCATGTATTTATTTGGTGTATTCGATTTTATATGCGTGTAAAAGTATACACCAACATAAGTCAACCCTTCCTTCGAATGTGACTGAAAAAATTGATATAAATCTATTGAAATTTATAATTGTGTATTATATTTTATTCGTTTGATTTATCTAAATGCTGTGTATCGCTCTTACATGTATGAGAATTCGCAAACTGACAGATATCAAAACGTTTGTCGAATTTGGTTCAAAATTTGATACGAATTTATACTTTATATGTTAATCGTGTGTTCTAAATTTTATTCTTATTCTTTATATTTTACTGTTCTCAGATTTGCTTTTTCTCAACCAGCTAGGTTACCTGTAAATGGATCTTTGTTCAAAATTTTATAGAAAAGGACAAATGTGATGTGAAGATCCCATTCAAATTTAATTTCCTGTTTGATGCATTTTTGAATTATCGTGTAAATGGATAAGGAGACAGCCAGATAGACTGGCATGGTCTTTTTCAGGCTCATGGACGTCTGAAATGTGAAAAGATTTAGATGCTAAGTCTGTGTACCAAATTTAATTTATCTAGTTCGTCACGTTTTGTAGTTATTGAGTTTACTGAAATCGAACAGCAAGCCAGACAGAATTCTATTGAATGTTTTCATTGATAGAAATCAACGAAGCTAATCTAAAGTCCCTGTACAAACTTTCATCCATGTAGCTTAAAATGTTTTGAATTATCATGATCACTAATAGACAGGCATAATATCAAAATTGCGTTTTTTGAACTCAAGAAGATCTGAAATGTGGAGATTTGTCTAGTGTTCGAGTTTGAATTTTTTGATGTTCTCTATATTATGCGTTCAATACGTTCTTTATATTTTGTATGTGAGAAAAAAAAGTCATATAAAAATCGAAATTACATTCGAAAATAAAATAATACTTTACCTATCCTAAGTCGCAAGTTAACACGATAGCTACAAAACGAAGAAAGCTAGATAACTAAGATTCGGTACGAAGATTTAACATCTGAAGTGTAGACATCTGTCAAAGTTTGAGACGAAACCGACAACAGGTTGACTGCCCGTTCTGTCTGTAGTTCTGTATTTTCAGAAAAATGTCAACACTATAATTCAAAAACGCAATGATTTAAATATATCAAATTAAGTATTAGATTTTGTGCCTATAAGTGCCGTTTTGTGTCAAATCTTTGTTTCAATCAATTGAGAAAAATGTGTCTAAAACACAAATTGGATTTTCGGATACTATTAACAACATACCAGGGATGAATCCCCAAAACGCTTGTCAAGTATGAAACTATAGATTCAGTAAAAGCACTAATTTTAAGCCCAAAAGTTAATATTTCGTCACTATTGTAATGCAAATCATTATCTGGCTTGGCAAGTTTATTAGAGAGTTGCGAGGACATTTTGAGGCAGACCACTCCCGCTGGTTTCCGACCGATTTAAATCAAAATTCAATACATAACTACAATCTTGATAATCAGATTAGATACCAAATTTCATTATTTTACATGCCTGATAATATTAGATCGATCTATTGTTAAATTTAGATCATGATGGTCATCATTTAAGTTTTTGACAGATTTGATTCAAAACTTGATAGAAATCCACACTTTAAGTGATAAAACTACCAAACTGTATTTATCGAATTCAATTGGCTTCTGAGTTATCACGGTTACAGTCATTCGAAAGTTCACACCAACAGCTGTTAGATTTCTTGATGAATTTTGTTCAGAATTTCATACAGATCTACGCTTTAGATGCTAAGAATCTACCAAATCTTATATATCTAGTTCTTTACGTTTTGTAGTTAACGTATTTACCTTTAATTTGGCAGAATAGACAGACAGACTTACTTTCAACGGATAGCTTTTTGAATTATAATGTTCACGTACAGACAGGCATAATTTCCAAAGTATCTTTTCGGAACTCAGACATTCCTGAAACGTAAAGAATTATTAAAATCCCGAATTAAAGATTGTAAACTTCGTACACGAGAAAGCCAAACAAAGGTGTAAAATAATTTTTTTATTTTTAAAACTTGCAGCCATAAATTCTGTGACCAATTTTAATTAACCAGATTTCTCAATTTTAACAATGTGTCTTATTCCATTTTCATGGTAGATTTATGCATTTAGCGGCTGTAGTCAGGGAACATTATGAGACCCCTTTTTCAATAACTGAACGGTGCAGTTTCACATTTCAATATATTTTTAACTTAATCAATAAGTTAATGTTTTCTTTTAATTTAATTTTTTTTAAATTAATGATTATTATTAATTATTAGCTATATTAGTATACTATAAATCTTTAAATATAGATCAGCTAATCATTTTCTTATTTACATAGAAAGTACATAATTATTATGACAGATTAGTAGGAAATAATATACAAATAAAAATTGTTTCTAAAATATATCAAATGGTAATAACATGGCTATTGAAATAAATATAATAATTAATTTAATTAATTAATTAATTATACTTCATTAAATGTTCGAAAGGAAACTCATACTCTAGTTGTAATATTTATAATTTACAGAATTTGTATATTTTACAAACTTTTTTATTTGATTATCTGGCAAATGATATTTTTAATTTGTTCTATCTGCATCATTTCTCAATCCAGTCGTCCTACGCAGCAACTTAGTCCGTCTATTTAGAAATTCGTTACTATCTTCTACTAATAAAAAGAGAGAGAGAGAAACATATCGTAATGCCATTATTAAAAATCTTTCTTAAAAGAATTGCTTGAATCAGTTGAGTGAAATCAACCTTTTTATTATTTTAAATAAGCTTTACTCAATAATAAACTCTTATTACATCAAAGTCACACTTGGCAAGTGAATCAATGAAATCGATTGTAAAAAGGTAACCCAAAAACATGTGACTAACTTAGGTAACAAGATTAGGAAAGAAGAAAAAAAATAAAAAAAACTAGCCAGCTCTTGAAAGAAGGCACTCTATTTTGTTCCAGGCGGAAAATTACTTTATCGATAAAATCAGTAGCCCAACGCCTCTGTTATTGTCACCGTAATTATGTGTCACCGCGAAACATTTAAGTATTCTTTAGCAACTCCACATCACCTCTCATTGCGCTCACCTTTCCCGTTCTGAACTGCAATGCTTCATCAGAACTTCCTATCTTATTGGCAACCCTTTTTCGAAGCAATCTACCTGTGTTCCATTATCGCGAATTGGCGAAGTCCATTGACGATTTATATCCAATTGAATCAAAGCGAGAAACTTCGTTTTGGCAAGAAGTTAGATGGGTTGGCGAGTAATTTTGTGCTGGCAACAGGAGCGCTACCGCATATCGAATGGCAGCTTGGCGCAAGGAGAAACAGTTTTTAACCGGCAACCCCACGCGGTTGTAGGAGCAAAAGCAAATTTTCCATCATACGGATTCTGGCATACGCGAAATTCGTTCTAAGTCGAATTGCCGGTCTTCAGCAGTCCTTGTCATTCACGCTGTGGAGCGAGTGCAGTGTTTTCTTTTCGTTTATTTTGGATTTGGTGCGTTTCTTTTTGGATTTTGGATTTGGAATTTTTATTAATTTTGGAACTTTTTTTAACTGCATCATGACGGAAAATTTAACGAAGTTACCAGTGAAGAGCATTTTGAGGAAAAGTTCTCTTACTTTTATAGAACACGATGATTCGGAAATACAGTGAGTACTCTCTTATCTTAATTTTTGAAGACAAAAAAAAGTTAATGCACTGATTTAATGCGTTTAACAACGGACAGCTATGAAGAAATATAAAATTTTTTAGGTTTATGTTCTTTTTAATTTTTATTAATATGATGCATGTTTACTATGTCTGGTTTACTATACTCGGTTTAATTAAAAAATATTAAGGAATTCAGTAATTGAAATCTTCCCTTTATGCTGTATTATTAATTTATCCCAAAGAGATTTTTCCGGAGAAAAACTTGACTGTAGCTAAAATAACATAGATAAAATATTGTTCTATTAAAAAAAATTGTGTTGATTGGACATTTGATAAAGCAAATATATTATTCTTTATTTGCTGAAAAAATTGTCTATAATATTCTGTTGTCTAAGCCAAAATTAATATTTTCCTCTTTCATCTGTTTAATTCGTAAAAATTGTTAAATTCTTTATAAACAGTAAATGAATAAGTTTGAAGAGTTTTGCAGTTTTTAATAACGCTTAAAAACTGAAATTAATTAAAAAATTGTGAGCAGTTTTTCATTAATAATCTTAAATTTTAATCCAATAAATTTTATTTGCAATTTCCTTGTAAAAAAATCCTAATCTACTATATTAATAAAACTATCATAATCATGCATTTTTTCATTGTGTTTATTTAATACATGTAATCACATTCTGTATATTTTCTGTACATGCATTTTTTCAACTTTTTTTTTCAGTTTCAAAACCCCGATTAAAAATTTTTTGGAATTTTATGTTTCCAATTAAAAAAAAAAGAAACTTTATATTTTGTTATATATTATATCTTTAATTGAACGCGTTCCCTGATAAATTATTTAAGACCTGAGAAATATTACATGCTACATGCTAAACATTGTTCCGTTATGATGTTATAAGTATAATAGATTCCTGTAGAATTGATAAGCAGCACATATTGACTAGTGTGTTTGAAATAGTTATTTCAATCTCAACGTAGAATAATTTGAAAATTAAAAATTAAAATTTTTTAGGAAATTTAATTTATACTTCGTTTGAAGAGGAAAAAACAACCTTTTAAAATATTTCATATATTATATGTTTACTTGGAATTATTCTGAATTGTTTAATAAATTCTTAATTTTCCCCGAGAAGTATTTACTCGTCTTTAAGGCTGAAAAAAAAATATAAGAAATTTCGATTGAAAATAATTTAAGAGAGAAAGATATGTGCTACTTACTTATTTACTATTTTTGTTTTTTGTAAAATGCATAATTTGGAACAAAAGCTTACAAAACTATGAAGGTCTAGATAACTTTAATGGAATGCGAGTAAATTGGACTGGTTATTAAATTTTTTTTTACTCAGTGTTATTTATTTACAAATCACAAAATATTGTGGCAGTTCACTTTTTTCTTTTAAGATTCATTATTGTTGGTAATAATTTCACAACAATATAGCGATCGCTTACATAGCGAGATTAGATAACTTTTTAAAATAAATAAGAGTAGTAGTCTTGTTTCTCCCTCTCTATACGGTTAGTCAAAAGAGTAAATTTATATATGCATTAGTCCATTCAATATCTTTTCAATTTTGCTCAAAATAGTTAATTCATGATAGGTAAAAGAATTGGATAAGAAGTCATTTTAAGGAAAATAGAGATGTTGGAATTCTACACTGGTGTGCAAAACTTAAGCAACAGGTATGTTTTTTACCATAACTTCACGAGAAATCATCTGAGAGACATGAAATTCAGAAATGAGATACAGCATTTTGTTCTGAAAGAATGACGAAAGCATAGTTGCGCAGAAATGAATACAATGCATACAGTATGGAATCAAACAAAAAAGGCTTTATTGAACTCATAGTATCGTTACACATGATTGTCTGTCCAAGAGCAAGAACAGCAAGCAGATGTTCCTTAGTATGGGATATGCCCTCCCCTTACTGCAATGGTTGCTTCGCACCGTCTCCCCATACTCAGCACCAGATTGTCCAACAGTTCTTGAGGCAAGAGTGCCCATTCCTCAATCAGCATCTGTTTAAGTTGTCGGGTGTTCCCAGGAGTCATGTAATCGTGCCGCAAGGCGTCTCCCCAAAGCATCCCACACATGTTCTATCGGATTTAAATCAGGGGAGCACGCCGGCCAATCCATTCGAGTGATATCTTCACTTTCCAGGAGCTCCTCAACAGCATGAGTCCTGTGTGGCCGTGCATTGTCATCCATAAAAACGAAGTCTGATCCAATGGCACCTCGGAACAGACGCACATGGGGAAGGATCACCTCCTGACAATAGCGATCTCCAGTTACAGAACCTCTGTCGAAAACGTGGAGCTCAGTCCGTCCGTTCATTATAATGCCTCCCCAGACGACAACTCCAGGACCACCGAAACGGTCTCTGTCCGTGATGTTACAAGCGATTCCCAACGCCAATTGATTCGGAGAGAGGTCGGGACACGGTTTTATTCCAGTAACATCACGGAAAGAGACCGTTTCGGTGGTCCTGGAGTTGTCATCTGGGGAGGCATTTTGATGAACGGGCGGACTGAGCTCCACGTTTTCGACAGAGGCTCTGTAACTGGAGATCGCTATTGTCAGGAGGTGATCCTTCCCTATGTGCGTCTGTTCCGAGGTGCCATTGGATCAGACTTCGTTTTTATGGATGACAATGCACGGCCACACCGGACTCATGCTGTTGAGGAGCTCCTGGAAAGTGAAGATATCACTCGAATGGATTGGCCGGCGTGCTCCCCTGATTTAAATCCGATAGAACATGTGTGGGCTTTGGGGAGACGCCTTGCGGCACGATTACATCCTCCTGGGAACACCCGACAACTTTAACAGATACTGATTGAGGAATGGGCACTCTTACCTCAAGAGCTGTTGGACAATCTGGTGCTGAGTATGGGGAGACGGTGCGAAGCAACCATTGCAGTAAGGGGAGGGCATATCCCATACTAAGGAACATCTGCTTGCTGTTCTTGCTCTTGGACAGACAATCATGTGTAACGATACTATGAGTTCAATAAAGCCTTTTTTTGTTTGATTCCATACTGTATGCATTGTATTCATTTCTGCGCAACTATGCTTTCGTCATTCTTTCAGAACAAAATGCTGTATCTCATTTCTGAATTTCATGTCTCTCAGATGATTTCTCGTGAAGTTATGGCAAAAAACATACCTGTTGCTTAAGTTTTGCACACCAGTGTATATATATATATCTGTCTGAAAGAAAAAGTTATTTTGTCTTGTCATTTGTGAATGTGAAATATCTGTTGTGAGGATATTAATCCAGTTTTCTGATATATATTTAAAGAAGCTCTTTATATATGAGTTTTAAGTTAAAGTATTTGAGCTATGCACTAAAAGGATATTCCTATTTATTTGCTTACATCAAACCTAATACTATCTGCTTTTACATCTGAAATCCTATCCGCTCTCGAGCATGTGCTAGCTGGTTTTCATTTCAGCAAAATAGGGACGATATGAAAGATAGGGGGATAGTGTTTGAATTTTGTCGATCAGTATATAGAAGCATTACATATTTTGAATTAAAACACAAAATACTATACGTAAAGAAACTGAAAATCAAAATCGAAAAAAGAAGAGATGAAAGAAAATGTTCCTTTTCTACTTAAGTGTGACACAACCCCCAAAGGCACCTTAAAAATGGGGATAAGAAGCATCCGGCAAAGTGATTGGTTCTCGCCGCCTCTGTTGGGTACAAAAATGGTTTGAGGGCTACCTTTTACCGATCACTGAACATGTCTTCTATGGGAGAGGTTTTACCGCGGCCGGTGATGACCCTTAGGACTCAACTGAAATTTTCGCTTATATTCTCGCCGTGTCCGGTCATTCAGATTTTTCCATGTGCCTCTGGGCAGACCACAATAATCGGCTATGATTACAAAGTTTGACCCCTTCTGTGGAGTGAAATCGTCCAAAAAGGATAGATACGGAATTCTGAAACGAAAACTAAATATTTTCAATTTGTTTCTCTGATGCTGTCTACCGACAATGTCACTCCAGCCATATTTGATTGAGGTAACAAAGCGGTTTTAAGTTAAATGTGAAGACACTTTCTGTTGCATATTAACACCATTTTTTTTAAATGTGTCTTATTGAATGGCAAAAAGTTAAGGAAGCTTTATATCGTTTTTTAGACTTTTATTTTTATATAAATAAAACACATCTAAAATTGGAATCTTAAAAATAGAGTCTGTAATTATGTATAGTGAATTAATTTAAAGGTATTATGTTATTAAAATAATAATTTAATGATAAACTTCTATCTCTTAACCTTGTACCTTTTCTTTTAAAACGAAATCTGTATGAATTGCCTTAAAAACTTGAATGTCATTTTAATAAATGACATGAGAATTCTTCTCCATGTCTTTTTTCTTTTTCTTTTTTTAAAATTTTGATTGATCTACGATCATTATTTAACGTAATATCAAAATTTTCTATTTATCTTCTGAATCTATTATCTTCTGTTTCTATTTATCTTTATCTTATTTTCTATTTATCTTATAAAACTAATTAAATAATTTGTATATTGAAATAGTATTTTTTTTAAACTCGTCTCTGCAAAATTTTTATTGTGCTTTTGAGTTTGAAAGTGAAAATGCTATTAATATATTTCGGTTCCAAAATTTTTCTCAAATTTAATAAGCCGAAAAAACAATTTCGTACAAGAATTTCTGAATAATATGAGGCGGTTTGTGACAGTACGTTTTTTTTTATCCAAAACTTCTATTCATCGCTTCCACCAAAGAATATTAATTATTTTTAATAGCGATATTTGCAGAACACTCCAACCCGAAAATTTCGAAATAACGATTGACTAATATTTTCATAACCTTTTTAGAAATAAAAGATTAAACTTATTACAAGTTCTAAAAGCCTTTCAAATCTTTGAAAATTTAATACTGAAGATGTTTGCTTTTTATCTCGGATGAGTTAGCGATACGGCTGACGAAAAAAGAATATTTACGCAGGTTTGAACAAAGAGGGTTTTGTCTCTTGATTACGCTATCATCACTTAAAATACGAGCAGACTGATAAAATCTAAAAAAGTAATTCTTTTGATGCAAGGATGATAATTTTTATCAGTTAGTGCTTAGAGTGTGAAAATTTCGAATGTCAAATATATTTCGAATCGTTGAACTCTTTACAAATTTTAGTTTTACTTAAGTTGTTGAAAGATTTTGGAACATAAATACGGGACAAATTAATTTATTAAATTAATAAAAGCAAAATAGTGATGAGTTAATTTTCAGAAGTATTTATGCTGAATAATTTTAGGAAATGAATGAATGAATATTTTTATGAATTTCTATAAATGAATCGTTTAATTGATTTTTGAATGTTTGAATTGAATTTATTTTACGGGCTTTATTTATTTTATGGACGTTAAAAATATTAAGATTTCAGCTTATTATTAATTAAATATTAAAAAATATTTATTTATTTATTTATTACTAATGCACAGAAGATAACTATTACACCATTAGATCTCTAGCCTTCCAATATTTTTGAACTTTACAGTTATGAGACAAGGATAGAGGCAAAGCCATAGCAGACTTAATACAAGGGGTGTTTAAATGAAAAGGTACGAAAAGTCGTAACAACGTAATCGTTAACATATTTGCCTATGCCGACATATACGCAGGGGAAAGCAGAGGCTCTTATAAAGAGCGCCGTCTAGTTGTCGTGACAGTGCGTGTGAAGTTTTACAGAAGAACCATTAACTCCGATGTGTATTATGAGACATTCCGAAGATTACGTAGATCCATCAAGAACATAAGACCGGGGCTACTCACAGAGGGTGTGGTTTTGCTCCATGATAACGCGTGTTCACACGTTTCCAGAGTCAGTCACACACGCGGAACTGGCCAATTTCAAGTGGGAGCAGCTCGACCATCCGCCCTACAGCCCAGACATGTCGCCCTGCGATTTGCATGTCTTTTAGTCCCTGAAAAAATATCTGAAAGGGAAGCGCTTCAACTCGGATGGTGAACTCAAGGACGCTATGAGGGGTATCGTGACTGGCACCGGTATTCTGGGAACAAGGAATCCTTCTGCTCGTTAATCAATGGGATCGTTGTGCTCAGGCCTATGGTGTATACTTTGAATAAAGTCTTCATTTATACTCACAGTGTCCTTTCGTACTTTTTCGTTTGAATACCCCTTGGATTAACCAGGGTGCTCCGCGTGGAGGCCTGCTACATTACACCCCATATTAAAAAATATTAAGACTTCGGATTATTATTAGTTAAATATTAATATTATTATATATTATAAATTATTAAAATAAAGAGAATGGTAATATAGATTATTAAAATAAAAAAAATAGTAATATTTCGCCTTTTTTTTTTTTTTTTTTTTTTTTGCTTTAACCGGTTATAAATGCTGTGACATAATTCTTAAAGTTCTGAAATATTACTAATTTGGATACTTGGATACTTGGCAAATAAAGATTGGAATGGTATATGACACGTTAAGACGGTAATAGTCCGTTAAAAAAAGCTAATATTTTTTCCGTTTTTTACGGATACGCAAAGAAAGTCTTTGAATAAACCAAAAAAACAATCAATTTAAAACCAATTTAATAAAGTATTCCGAACGTTTCTCTTTTATTGTAAGAGATTGACGGTAATGAATACGATTGAAAATTTTACAATAATCCAATTATTACCGTCAAGAATTGAAAGAGCTATCAATATAAGAACGCCGGGTTGTAGAATTTTAGTTTTACTGAAAAAAGATTAAAATTTAATAATTCAGTAAATAACATTGGAAGTTCAAAATAAACTTTCTTAGGATTACAGTTGCTTTTTTATCTGATGAAACATCTTTTTTTCTACAACCATCTGAAAGGATAATTAGAGGAAGTATGTGTAAAAAAATCACACAAAATATGAAATAAAAAAAATTTAAAATTCTGACTTCGACATGCATTAAGTTACTTTGACGATTAATTGCATGTAAATTTCACGAATTTAAATCCAATATATTAAAAAAAATTAACTTAATTCTCACGTTGAAAAATAATTATTAATTATTAAATAATCATTGTCCGATTTTGTTAATTAATAATGAAAAATAGTCTGTAAAAAGTTATAAGCGCGGTTTCTTATTCGAAAAGCAATGAATCAAGGCAATTAGATTCAATTTTTTATTTACTTATTTATTTGTTTAATTATTTGCTAAGAAAATTTTCAAGATTCAATAATATATGAAAGAAAAAATTTACTCTTCCTCAGAGTTCTGTTGAATTCTTAACTCTAAAGTTCTGTTGGAAAAAAAAATTCATTCATTTTTTTAATAATCTTCGAAATACACATTTAGAGATATAGCCGTTGTTAGAAAACTCTGCAGAAAAATTCAAATTCTGCATTTTCCAAAATTTTTCTCTGTACTATGACACATCTGCTGTAGAAAACATGTAATTTTTTTAAAAAAAAAACGTCATTTTTATGAATTTTTCTTAATTTTTTTAATCAGTGTATATTGAGTTTGGATATGGTGCGTGTGTGTGTGTGTGTGTAATGATGTCTCTTAATCTAATTTAAATCCTTTTTAATTACATTTGTCTTAATTTACCCTGTATTGACTACTTTCTAAAATGTTCTCTTATGTCTTAATCCAATTGCCTCTTTTTTATTTAATTAATTCTACACGCACTCTATAAAACGGTTGATCTCAGCATTTTCTGACACTCCGACTGAAGGGGGAAAAAATCCTTAAAGCATTCAACATTCTTGCAAAGATACCTAAGATTCCTTTTCCTAAATCTGCACATGTCAAAGAAATCGACATCAAAATCTTATAGTAAAATCATTGGAGGAAAAAAAATCGGTCTCTTCTTAAGACACCATTTCAGAATGAAGTTAATATGGGTTAATTAAGATAAAAATCGGGAAATAATTTACGTTTAAATTAGATTTAAAAATATCATCACACACAGACACATTTGCTACATTCATTGTGCATGGAATATTTTATATTTTAAAATTCTTAAAGAATTTTATATTTCTTGTTAGTGATTTGAAATGTTATTAATTCATTTTGCAATTGTATATGTATTTTTCTTTCTTTACAGTTTGGAAATGATTTAATAAAACTACATCGCAACAATAGTTCAAAATTAGAAAAATTGTCGAGAGTCCATTTTGCATTTTGAATCTCAAAACAAAATTTATTTAAGGAAGTGGTAAAATTAAAAGCTAAGAAAAAAATCGAATGATAATTCTTCCCTTCTCTAAAGGTTTATACAATGCAGATTGCAGTACAATATTTTTCGTCACGCAAACATTCTGGGAAAGGTTATTAGAAGGTCTTCATAACAAACGAATAATTTGTTGAAAAAAAAATCCATCTTCATAATCATTTTAGACTCTATATAAACGAATGAATAAGCGTCACTTAATGTGCATAAGGTGTGTCCTTGCTTTCGATAGTTCTGGAAGAGGCGTCGTAAGCCCTCCTTTAAAAATGGAAGACCTTGCATCGATTGGCATATTTCCCTTAAATTATCTACTTAGAAAGGTATTTTAGGAAGGTTAAAAATAGCTTTAATTTACTGTGCTTTTCCTTAATCAAGATCGGATATATTAATTTTTCATATAATGCCAATTTCTGTCACTGAAAAAAACGGATTTTTTTATTTGCAAGCACATTATTATTTTATTTATCCTTATGTATAATAAGGAGAATGTATGTTTATGCGCTTTATAGAATCTATCATCCAATTTACTTAGAATAACAAATTTGGCGTAGATATACGTTGGTAAGTTAAAATGTTCACCTCGAAGAAATTTGTTTAAAATTTTAATTCGAAATGCCAATACATAAAAAAATTGTAGAATTTTTGCTTTTTTCCGATTTGAACACTTAGAAATATTATTGTACAAGAACTATTATCATTTTTAAATTCAAATAATTGTCTTTTAGTTACATAAATTTAGTTTCCGTGCATTTTTTTTTTAATTCTGACATTTTGATTTTTTTTTAATTTGCTTAATTTCAACAAAGAATATCATTGTTCCAATGACTTTCAAACTTCTTTCATTGTTTCATTGAATATTGAATCGTGTGATTTTCTTCTTATGTTGAAATATCAGGAAGGAAAATTCTGTTTATTTTTTATACAATTTGCATGAGAAATCAGATGGTGGAAATACTTTACCGCAAAAGAAACGTTCATTTTGAAATGGATTTTAAAATAAAATGGAATAGAATAAATTTTAAATATTGTTTTATTGGCACATTATTGTAATGGAACCCGATTTCATTACGTAAGTTTATATATACAGGAGACAGAATAGGTGTAAAGTTGTTAAAATAATGAAGCTTTAATATACGTCACAACTTGGTGCTTAAAATTAGAAAGAATTATAAACAACAATAATGCATCTGCGATTTAATTGAAATTAAACACAGCTAATATTTCTGGCTAACCAAGTGTTTTTTAAGACAAGTATTAAATACGTTGTATAATAGTATTAAATAAATGAAGTATAGTAATATTAAATAAATAAAAAATAGAATTATATTACTTTTCCTAATAATTCGAATAACGGTTTGAAATTATTAATTGCTGTTAAATATTTCTTATCATTTTTGGAAATTGATTTCCGCTTCAACCTAAAGGTGAAATTCAATGAAATTTAAATGCTTAAATTTAGAATTCCAATGTCTTCTCCTTTCCGACTTAAATTCTAGTCCGATTGAGTGATTTTAAATCGTATTTGCATTTTCAAACTCTACTCCATTACAAAACGGCTATTAAAATTTTACACAAAACTCGTACTTAAGTGGGATAAGAAAAATTTCGCTCAAACTGGAAAAAAAAAATTAAAAATATTTTTTCAAAATGTGCGCTTTTTCAAAATTTGTCTACGGCCTATTTAAGTCATCTTAGCGTTTATGGATCGTTATATAGTTCTTTTTAATAAACGTAACAATCATATTTAAGTTTTTCCTCTTAAATAAATATTTTTTATTGATAAGCAAAAAATCAGTACAACAGTTTTTCCAACCTTTCCTGTCCTTATCCGATCTGATATCTATGGACAAGCGTAATGCCATATTTTGAATGACCAATATCCAACAACTTAAATCTATAAAATCGTTCTTATGTATTTTTTTCACATTTTGGTACCTTTCATGATAATATGATATTTCATATAGATAGAAAAATGAGGATAGATTGTATGTCATTTATTTGAAAGCAATCAAAAGCTGACGACTATAATATATATTTATTTATTTTTATAATATTTTAATACAATGATTTCAGATGTCGGATAGAAGAAAAGAAATAGAAGATATCGTTTGATGTAAAATATTTTATATCCTGTGTTAGATCAAATATCATTCATAACATATTGTATGTCGAAGCCAAAAGAGAAATTTTAAAACTATTGATTAATCATCCAGGCTTCAAAAAACAGTAAATTAGCATCATGACAAAATTAAATTCTTCTTTTAAAATGACGCTTGTAAATTTTATTCATGTTGTTCAATGTTTTCAAGCTACTATATCATGCTGTCTAATGAAAAGAGTCTTATTCGTATTTGAATCATCATGTTACTGCTTAGACTATTTTAAGGTTGTTTCTGTAGAATGTTTTAGTCACTTTAATACCACTGAATTTAATTATTTGTTTAAGTTTGACCGTTGAATTTGCTTTTTTCTTTTAATAAGTAGCTATATAAAAACGAAAAGGAATATTAACTGATTTAAATGTAAAAATTTGCATCACATTTTTTAATGCAAAAACTTGCATTAAGAAAATTAAGGAAAACCTAAAAAAGATATTCACCACATTAGATGTCTAATACATTTGGAGTATCCTGCAATCTCTAACTACAGAGCGCCTTGTGTACACCTAACAACCACACCATACAGACAGTATAAAAGAATCTCATATAATAATTGGCTCATCTATTGATAGTGAAAATTACTCAATAAGTTTTTTTTATGATTTTCATTTTAATCGGAACTAATGTTGATTAGAATAGTGTGTTGGACATTTTTATTGATTAATAGAGTGTTATATACTTTTCAGTTAATTATTATAAAAATTATGATTATTGTAGCAAAATAATCATTTTACTGAAAATTAATTATTAAACAAGATTTATAAATTTTATAAATTTATGTGAATACGAATCATTGCATAAAACATGACATGTATGATTTGAATACGCCGGAAGCCATATTTTTCAGAAATGCTTTAGATTAAGAATAGAAATCTCTGATAAACTTTAAGTAATTTTGTTTGAAAGGTAATGGTTTATGAGAATTTAGGAACTTCATGCTAATGTTTATATATGAAAAATCTTAATTTCCGTGGTCTTTTTTAGATAATACTATGCTAGATATTAATTTCATTTGGTGGTAAAGTTGTAAACTTAAATTATAAATAAAAGTTAATTTTTTAAATATTTTAACTTAAATAGATTTCATGCATTGTTATTGAATCAACACTAACATGACTTTTATCTCTAAATATAATCAAAATCACATTACATTATAATCTTGATGTTGGAAATTATATGTTACTTTCTAGTTATCCATCGTTGCTTGAGATGAATTATTCATGGTTTTTACTGATGAAAAATTGTTTAAATAATTGTCACAAATACTTTATTACGACCTCATTTATACTTTCATATTTGAGAGCGAAGTTTTAGATATGCGTTGTATGAGAGAGAATATTTAATATTAGTTGACGCCGGAATCCCAGTGTTGCCATTAGCAAATGCTTTTTCAATAACTTATTTTTAACGCAAACGATTATCTTATATAAAATATTATACATTACTTCTTCTATCGTTTGCTGCTTTCTTTTTAATTAAAATGATAAAGTTTGTGGCATCAAAGAATTTTAATACTTTGCAGTTTCTACAATAATTATAAACTGTACCAAACGATATTTTAAAAGAAGTCGAAAGCTCATTTTTCTCATAAGTTAATAATTATTTTTAAATAAAGATACATTATTTAGTTAGATATTGTAAGTGGAAATTTAAACACTTGATTACAACATGAAATATGAAATTAGTTATTTTTAACAATGAATTTCATTCTCCATAGATTATTAAAAGCAAGTAATCAAATTTTTAAACTTGAGATTTCAAAAAATTTCCATGTTAAAGATCACTTTAATAATATTTCATTAATTTAAATTAAAAAATTAAAATAAATATTTAAACATTTAGGTTTCTATATCTTAGTTATTTTAAATTACGCTTATAAATCTTGGATGTCGCCATGTTTGCTGGTATAAATCAAATTAATTCTTGGCATATTATTTTTATTAGTGTTTTAGAAAATAAAATAAAAACTGTACTCTTGAATTTTATCTTATAACTGATTGGTCAAAAAATTTCATTCCCTTATAAGTAAGTAATTGAAAATAAATAATAATAATCTAAATAAATATAAATGCACTTTTCTTTTGAGAGGCTCATTTTAAAAAAAAACTTTTAATCTTAAATCTCTTTTCTAAATTATTTCATCAAACGATTTCAAAAAAGAAATAATCCAAATATTTCTTTCTTCTTTTTTTTTCGCTTTCTGATCTTACAAAATCGTAGGTTGTTTTCACGATCCATGGATCGGTGCATATTTCTCACGTAAAGAATCGATTTATCGTCGCGATCTGGGAAGCGTATATGGATTTAAGAAACTGAAAGCTGTTTTTGTTTTATGTTGTGAGCGTTTTCTCTTTTTTTACCCTACTATTATTTTTAAGTGTTACATTGCAGAAGGGATTAAGTTACATCAAAGGCATATTTTCACACTGAGTATGGCAGCTTCATCATTTTTTTTCTTTCAGTTATTTTGTAGAAAATCTTTTGAAATTTTATATGAATTTCCCGCTTGCTCGGCTATTTTTATTTTCTCTATACAAAGGAGGAAATCCCCGCTTGCTCTGTTATTTTTATTTTCTCTATACAGAGGAAAAGTATTTTAAGAGTTAAAAATTTCGCCCTTGTTATTTTGATAAATCTCAAAGTTGTAGTCCGTCTTCCATCTAAACAAATCGTTTTCAAATTTCTATTTTCTCTCTCTGAATTCATTTATTCATTAAATAGAAAATAAAAGCGGTTGAGATTTACCATGTGGCCTTGTCACCAAAAAAATATCGATCTGAATACATACTTTTTACAAAATCGGCTAACACAAAGTTTGGTTGTCCATTTGCGTGCAGGTAAGCTTGACTCATAAACGCAACCAAGTAAATGGATACAAGATAGTTGATGATTTTTTCATAAAAAATGTAGATGTATCAAATATGATATTGACGTATTTATATATGTTTTTCCTATTGTGTGGCATATGTATTGTGTAAATTTTGTTGTTGACATGTGGAACATACAGTGTCTCACAAAAGTGATGGGACACTTGTGCTTTACAAAAGGAAACTGTAATAAAATAAATAAATAAACATGTACAAATTTTTTTTGTGTGTGTTTCATACTTAAATTTAGTAACAATTATTATATAACATACATTTTGTCAAAATATTAAAATATTAATTTAATAAAAATACAATTGTTTAGAACGGAGCAAAAAATGACACACATAAGTGATGGGACACTTACTTTTCCATAAAATATTTATCCAAAAATTTTACTTTTTAAAAGGTTTTAATATTTTGTTGGATTTCCTTTTACTTTTAAAACATGATTTAATCTTCTTGGGATGGATTCGACTAATTTTTTTGTGATTTCTGGAGTGATTTTACCCCATTCTTCTTGAAGCACCGATTTTAATTGTTATTTTGAAGAAATGGTGTGTTTGCGAATTCTTGATTCCAATTCTTGCCAAATATTCTGTATGGGATTTAAGTCTGGATATTGTGGTGGTGTTTTTATTATTTCAGGACAGTTATACAGCAGCCAGAGTCTAACGTTCGAAGCAGTGTGCTTGGGATCATTGTCCTGGTAGAATTTAAAATCTTTATGAAGGTTCACTTTTCGTGCTGAAGATTTCAAATTTTTCTTTAAAATGTCAATATACTTGTACTGAACCATTATACTGTCAATAAAGACAAGATTACCAACTCCAGCGGACGACATACACCCCCATACCATAACTCCTCCACCACCATGTTTTACTGTTGGCACCAAGTTCTGTTTGCGAAATTCTTTTCTGGGATTTCTCCACACCAGGATTCTACCGCCAGAACCAAATATACTAAATTTACTCTCATCAGCAAATATAACTTTATTCCAGCAATCAGAATTCTTATTTATGTTGGATTTTGCGAAAGCTAGTCTGAGTTTTCTATTCTTTTCACTTACGAAGAATTTTTTCCTGGCTACTCTACCGTGATATCCAGCAGATCGAATTACCCTTTTAATAGTCTCAGGAGTAACAATTATTCCATATAATGCTTGTAAATCAGCAGCAACTTTAGGAGCACTCTTTCTTGGATTTTTTTTTAATATTTCGAACGATAATTCGCTTTATTCCATTGGATAGCTTTGATGGTCAGCCAGGTCTTCTTTTATCCTGAATAATATGATTCTTTTTATATCGTTTAATGATATTCAAAACTGTTGAATGACTCAAGTTAACTGTTTCAGCAGTTTTTCTAATAGATTTTCCATGTTCAATATGCAAATTAATAACTAATTTTCGAATTTCAGGCGAAGTTTCTTTTCGTTTATTTAGCATTCATGGCTGCACAGAGCTAAAAAACACAAAAATTCCAAAACAAACTGGAGAGAAATACTTCAGACGATTTTATAAATTATTGCCAATTGCTTTTGAGTAAAAATAAAACTACCAAAAATATTTTTATTGCTTATTTCAGACGATTTTTGTTGCGTATCTAATGGTGTCCCATTACTTATGTGAGCTATTTTTTGCTCCTTTCTAAACAATTGTATTTTTATTATATTAATATTTTAATATTTTGACAGAATGTATGTTATGTAATAATTGTTACTAAATTTAAGTATGAAACACACCCACAAAAAATTTTTACATGTTTTTTTAATTCATTTTATTACAGTTACCTTTTGTAAAGCACAAGTGTCCCATCACCTTTGTGAGACACTGTATGCTATAATACGAGAGGCAATAAATATATTGCTAAGCGTTCTCAATATATGATTAAATATAACATTTAATGTTGCTTTTCTCTTTATAAAAAGAGCGTGATTAGCAAAATTTGACATGTCAAATATAACTTAATTTCAGTAATTTGTTCTACCCAACGAATTCATCGTCCAATCCAATAAGTATTAACTAGGTAACTCATTTTTTTGTAATAATCTTCATAACTTTCTGTTTAATTCTAGAATTAAATTAATTAAAATTTATTTTATTTAATTCTAGAATTAAATTAATTTAATTATCGGTGTCTTCTAAACTATATTGTTGTCAAAAATCCTCTCTTCTTACCCTTTTCTTAATTTTAGTGCCAACAGCTCTTCCAAATTATTATTATTATTTGTTTGGTTTTTTAATACCGTATTGCCCTGATGCCACATTTGCTAATAATGACAAATTACCCCGCTCTTACCTATGGTACAAGTTGTCCTGGAAACCCACTTACATAGGTAAAAGTGCTCATGAAAAGGATATAAATGGTTCACAAATGCATGTTATTAATATTATAGAATAATTTATTCTTATCGTATGTTCCCCATCTATTTGTAATAAATATTCAATGTAAATTAATTACTGGTAATACTGTGCTTATCCATTATTGATAATTGTAAAAATATATTGAATTATCGATAAGGATTGCTTGGATTCATCAAACTATCCAATTAGTGTAACAATTATTTAATAGTCCTTCATTATATACGGATAGGCTTGTAATACTAATTTGGAAAACAATATACAAAATATGAGCTAAATGTTCGGTAGCAGTGTATTGGTTGCCTGATTGTATTTTACTACATTCGCACATCCAGAGGATGCTACTTCATTTACCTGGAATAGGCAGTTAGAATTAATGTCATTGAATGAATTACCGACTCCTCTTTGGCTCTAGTATGTTACTTTTTGAAATAGGTATTGGAAGAATTGCTAAATTGTCATCGTTATGGTGTAATATATTCTTTTAATTTGATTGTCTTTCACAATACAGATTTCATAATAGAATTGTCTAAGATGCAATAAACGCTCTTTCTCTACATGAAATATTTAAATTTTGAGAATTAATGATTTAACTGCTTTTTTAGTATGTATACCATTAATTCAATATTATTTTCTATTTGAATATCTTTAATAACAGAAAGCATAAATTTTCATAATCGTAAAAATTGAAGATTCTTATTCGTTCTGAAAGAAAATGATAGAACCAATAAACAGTGTCATAAAGGTTAAACAGAGTGCGGAAGTATGTTGTAATACAATAATTACTTAAAGGTTTTCTGATCAACTCCTATACAGTAGTGGACGTGAAAACATGCTGTCTTGCTTTTTGTCTTATTATTACTGGAAGCTAATACATTAGTAAAATTGACGATGCGATCATTTTCCTGTCGTGAAACCAGCTTGATAATATTTTGTTTAACAATATTATTCGCTATATTTCTACGAATGTTAATTAACTACTAATTTAAAATGAAATAATTTTTAACTCACAGATAGTACTGCAAACATTTGTTCATTATAAAGCACATCGTTAAGTACTTAAAGAAAAATGTTTTCAAAATAAGAATTTGAAAATGTAGTTGAAACATGTTCGTCAAGCAAGGACGGTATGTTGATTGCTTTCGGTAATTTATTCCTGCTTTAATCTAAATGTGCAGGAGGACACTGGCTGGTATATAGCTACATGTAATTCATGATATACTGAGAGCGAGCATTGGAAATTCTAGGAGAATTACCGGCTATATTGACTGTAATGATAGCTGAACATGCCTTCAATGTTTTAGATTAATTCTGACCGAAGCACTATTTTGATGCAAATCTAGTGGGGACTTCGCCACAAAACTTTCTCAATGTTCAAATCCCAGAGTATAATGTACACATACCTTAGAATTGAAAATTACATCCGGTATTTATTTTTTTAATAAATAGTTTCAGTTCTACAGCTGAACGTATTTTGAAATTTCTACATTTCTGAAATACTTCACAGTAGCAAATTTCCACAATGTAATAAAAATAAATTAAACTCTTGAAATAATCTTGAACATAAATTAAAATTTGCAAAATCATTTTTTTTTTTACTATTGTGCTAGAAGGCCTCGACTTATTTAATATTGAAAATCATTTCCATATCATAATAACAATGTTGTATTTCCACTACATAAATATTAGTTTTTATCAATAAAAATATGATATTCGGTTTAATAAGATGGTTTGGGAGAGAGATTGGAAAAGACTGGATGTGAGTTTAAGCAATTTTTCTTTTATACCCTTACTTGTTGCTGGCATTCGTAGAACTATCCAGTAACGCCCTCGGAAGTTATTTCAAAGCTGTAGGTTAATCAAATTCATTATACAAATTTATAATACGATATTCATAAGTGGTACAATTTCATTAGTCAATGCAACATAGAGATATTTTTTTTGTGGATATCCAGAATGAGTGAATCAAGCTCTTATAAGTATCAATTGAAAATCGGTGATCACTTAAAAATAATTCGTATTGAAATTGCCATATGATTAGATTAATTTTATTAGCCCATTCACCATTCAAATAATTCAAACAATCATAATACTTTCATTCTCAGATTTAATAACTGCTTAATTTCAAAGAATTTTTTATCCGTTATTTAATGCTATATGTTTTTATTCCCTTCCATAATGTATTCCCACCTATTAACATTCTTCATCACAGGAATTCATTTCCTGTTTCTCATTTATGACATGCAGCTGCACGTACAGTTTTACTTAACATCTGAAAATTCCGCAGCTGCATTTTCTCTCTTCGGAATAAATTTACCTGACACGTTAATTATGCATGTAAACATTCTCTAACAAGCACCGGAGAAAACTTTGAAAGTTGATTTTAAAATATCAAAGAACGCTCAAGAAATTATAGTAAAAATTGTTCTTAAAATATTTTTTGATATTTTTTTAAGTAATCGTGGATTTAAACTTTGCATCAAAAATAGTTTTTGCAGTTCTAAGCCTGAATTTAATTACAATTTTAATAAACCCATACTGTTAAAATCTATGGGAATTTGTTAATTAGTGACTTTGGATTTGTTTATAAACAATTATCTTAAATTTTACAATCATAAAAATATTTTACATCTAACTGAATAAAGGCTTCTCTAACTAAAATATTTCATTATGAAAATACCTTATGAATAGAATCCATTCACATGAGGTTATAGACAGACACATGACAAACATAGTTGGGCATATCATTAAACATCAGCTCTCCGTTGTTTTAAGCTGCACTGAGACATCACGTTTTTCCCCCTGAAAAATATGTGTGGGTACTGCTGTTTCACTATTCACTATGTAATTTGACCGATAAGAACTTACTATTTCTCTCACTGTTCAAAAGAGCTATTTCTACATGTTCTGTCAATTTTTTGTTTTGTTCTTTTTGTATAAAATAAATCTATTCTTGTTACAAATGCTGTTGTTTTACTTGAAGCTCTGAACATTTAAGTGCAGGTATCATCCCATACTCCCCCCCCCACACACACACATGCTATGGATTCAAACATTATAGTGACTCAAGACGAATGACTTGCATTTTCTGGGTATGAATTTACTCCATTATAAGCTTTAGGATTCTAATTCGTATTTTGCTTTAAAAATAGACATGCGAAAATGCTACATATAAAGTAAATATGCATTCTTGCCTAAAATAAACATTTCATCAAATCTAATTGTGTTTCTTGTTGTCATTATATCATTACAATATCATTTATTTGATAAGTTAATGTTGCATAACTAATTTCAGCTTTAGCACCATTTAAAATTGCCTATTTATTTGAAGGTGGACCGATTCTAGCGCCGTTTACTGTTGAATCTCCTCTTAAATCAACTCTAGAGTTAATTAATGTTGGATTTATTCGTTTAATTTACTCTAGAACTATTTTATGTTCAATCTTCAGGTTGAAGGTATACACTTTGGTTATTTAATTTTTGATTAACCCATTTTCGAGACATATTGTTCTCTTATATTCATAGATTTATTTCTTCGATCGAACGTAAATTAAAAATATATTAAGAACTAAATATCTTGCGAATTGAATCAACTTATTCCTTATTGTATTGATTCACATCATTAAATATATAGAAATTTGTATATTACTTCATTTCCGTAATTAAAAGAGAATTAGTCTATTTTTTCCTATCTTTTATCATTAGCTGTCGCGGAAGGAAAGGGTTCCATTATTCGTTTCTTTCATTCACAATTTCCTTAATATTCCCTGAAATTTAATTAAAAAATAAGTTTTCTCAGAAAAACATTTTTTGAGAAACTTGATAAAAGGGATACTTTTTTTGAGAACTTCTTTAATAGATTTGTAATTATTGAAATATAAATATTTTGTTATTAATTTTGTTTAAATTAATTTCCCATTTTACAGCATTATAGGTAAATATGGACCTTCTAATTTGAAACTCTTATACCGTGTGTGTGTGCGTGCACGTGCGTGTGCGTATGCGTATATATGCGTATGTATATGTGTGCATGTGTATGTTTCGGACTGGTGTCACATGTCTGTGTGTGCGCGCGTGCGTGTGTGGTGCATATGCACCGGATTCAATGCCACATGTCTATTTGCGTGTGTGTGTCGGATTCAATGACATATGTGTTTGTGTGTGTGTGTCTGTCGGATTCAATGCCACATATGTGTGTCTGTCGGATTCAATGCCACATATGTGTGTGTATATGTCGGATTCAATGCTACATGTGTATGTGTCGGATTCAATGCCACGTGAGTGTGTGTGTCGGATTCAATGCCACATGTCTATGTGTGAGTGTCTGAGTGCGTGTGTGCGTGCGTGTTGTGTATGTACGTGCGTGCGTGTGTATGTGTATGTGTGTTTCCAGGAGATTCAATGCCACGTTAATCCAAACTATATATATCATAGTATACTTGTAATTTGTATTTGCAATGCTTCGGTAAGTGCAGCTACTTTAAAAAAATTATTAAACGGAATATAAGTATAAAAGTGACTTTAACTCCAAAAGGCATTACGTTATTCTGCTTTTATTCATAAAAATGTGTATCGTTATCTTTCGAAACGTGTCAGTTCTCATTTGAACAGCAACGAAATACTCCAGTGTAAGGAGGCATCATGTGTACGCTACCGTGTTCTCTGTTGTTTTATCAGGTTTTCCTTTCTCGGGGAGATTTTCACAACTTTTACAAAGTGCCATAAACCACGTTGCCGGTGACAGTTCAAGACGATAAGGAACATTTCAAAACTTCTTCGTGTCAGGTCGAACAAAGATTGCGATAGCGCGCCGGAAGGTGAAAAATATTTTCTCACTTTCACCGTAGTAATAAAACAGAGGTTGGCGAGCTCGCCACCGTCTTAAAAGTGTAACACTTTATCAATCGTATTTTTAGATAGATGAGGTATAAGCAATATTTCTAAAGTAAAGCCACGGATTCAGTAAAGTGCTTGTCATGCTTGTGCCAAATGATAACCAAATGCAATACAGCATTTATAGATATTGTTTTGAAATTGTGGTGGCATTACAGCAATAAAAATGTCTGCCTTGTAATCTAAAAATCTGTGCTAACGTCACACCCACATCTTGAAATTGCTAAAATTTCTTCGTATACTTCGTCACTTTTTGTTAATGCCTGTTAAATAAGGTTATTATAATTACGTCGAATGATTACATCATATTCGTATTGGTTATGATGGATTGATTCATCGATTACATCACATTCGTATTGACTATGATGTATTGATTCATCGATTACATCATATTCGTATTGATTATGATTTATTGATTCATCTATTAAATCATATTTGTATTGATTATGATTTATTGATTCATCGATTACATCATATTCGTATTGATTATGATGTATTGATTCATCGATTATATCATATTCGTATTGATTATGATGTATTGATTCATCGATTATATCATATTCGTATTGATTATGATTGATTAATTATTTCAAAAATTATATTAATTATTTCATATTGATTATGATTGATTAATTATTTCAAAAATTATATTAATTATTTCATATTGATTATGATTGATTGATTGATTATTTCATTTTCATGTCGATTATGCCTGATTGATTATGCCATATTCATATTGATTATTGATTGATTGATTATTTCATATTCATATTGATTACTGATTGATCCTTTCATATTCATATTGATTATGAGTGATTATTTCCTATTCATATTGATTGTTTACGGTGATCACTTTTTGTTAATTCCTTTATAAATTACAGATTGTTACGATTTCATATTATAAATTGTTTGTTCTGATAACTGATTGTTCATTCAGTAGTAACATGTTATTTATAAAGCCAATGTGGATTTAGTGACAGCTTGCAGATTCAAAACTAGATTCAATCGAAGTTCTGACAATCACACATTTCTTATAGTCACCATGGGTAAAATGTCCAGACATATATTTGATGTTTAGATATGGAGATCGAGAGGGGATCTTGATAACTCAAGTATCAATATCCTCTATTCAACTCAATATTACGAGATTTGTCTTGAAATATCATTTGTATAGTTTTAAAACAGAACAAGTCAATTAATCCACCTGTGTTTGTCTAATGCATTTCATGCTATGAAATTGGGACAAATCAAAATATTTAAAAGAAATTTAATAAGAATAAGTTTTGGTGTGATTTGAGATAATGTGAACAAGGAGTGAAAAATATTCTATATATATATATTAATTCAGAGTCTCTTTGCTTTATGCATAGCGTGCAACTGTCACAGAAATTCAGTCGCCACAGTTTATTCCATCTTATAAAGATAGCAGCTCAACTCAGTTTATTGTGTACATTCTACTCTGCCTTAAAGAACCACCAACATTTCACCAACAGCTTTCCTTTTGTAGCTATCGACCCTAATATATATTTGAAGCAGTACTATTAATACTCCTTCTTTTTCTATTTTCTCTTCTTAAAGAAACCGGCTGCCAGGTTAGCTTCGCCAGATGTATCTTTAAAGCGCGGTTTCTCAATCTATAGTATATATATTTTTTAATAATGGTCATTGCATTATTCTAGAGGTACAATTGTCTCTCAAAAGAATTCGGTGAATGCTCAAAAAAAAAAAAAAAAAAAAAAAAAAAAAAAAACTGAAAATAGGATAAGTATGCGATTATTGACTTTTGTGCTCGGTAATGTTTTAGCTTAAGAAAAGATAAGCTTTTATATAAATTCAATAGGATAGACATATCATGAAAAAATTAAAAATCAGCTAGTTAATTAATGTTTAGTTAAAAAAAGGAGATAAATATATTTTTAACATAGAAAAAAAATTTCAGCACATCATCTCTCCATTACTAGTTTATTAGCTGTGTTATTAATAATGAATGAAGGCAAGATATAAATGCAATTTGAGCATGATTTACGCTTGAAAATTAATAAAAATAAAGTTCTTTGTGCGATAACTGGTTACAGTGAAATCGACTCATTTATCATATTAATTCTCTTCTATAAAAAAAAAAAAACATAACATTTACTTTTTTATGTTATTGACCTTGTTTTTCGACAATATATAGTGCACTTTTTTCCTTATTTAAAGGTTTCATTAACAAACATAATTGAAAAATATTAATTTCATATTTTTCCTTGATACCACATAAATTATTTTTTTTATATAGTTTTAAAATATATGGATTTTTAATTGAAAGATGCTTTTATAATAACACGTTTATTTTTTACTCTTATTTATATTATACAAAATTTAAAAAGTTTGATTATATACTTTAAAGAAAATGCATGTTCGTATTCATAAAATTAAATAGTGATAAATAGCGACAAATGAGTAGGCCCCATAGATAGTTTACTTATAAAATAGTGAACTGGGATGCTATTCACTGAAATGCTGAAGTTTATAAACTTAAAAGTAATCTATTAGTAATAATTAATTCTTGAATATGTTTCAGAAACATTTTCTTGGATTACATAGATCTGACGAGTTAGTGAAATATACATGAATTCAATAAGAATTCTTTAACTTAAATTGTATTTCTAAATTTGAAATTTTAAAATTTTCCTGTTCTAATTTGCAGGGAAATTTGACGATGTACTATATAGCATATATTATAACACTTTAATCTTTCCCTTTAAGAAATTTCACTCTATGAAATTATTTCCATTATGAACTTCCATTTATGAAATTATTTTTATGTTACCGGCGTCCTAGCCTAGGGGTAGCGTGTCTTCCCCGGGTTTGAGTCCTGGTTCGGAGATGGTTGTTCTGTCTGTGAGACGTGTGAATGAGCCCCTCCCACCACACTCCTTTTTACACCCTGTAAAAAGTTGTTGTACACCCTGTTGTGTAAGTGTCATCTTCATGTGAACTAGAAGTCAGACCTCTGCCCTCGATTGCTGGGGTCTTATTATTTAAAAACCTTTTTGATCTAAAGCTACTGCACCCCTCTTTCCGTGGTTACGCGGATCCTACACCATCATCATGAAATTTCGCAAATATTATTTATAATAATAATAATATCTGAATAATATAATATTTCAATTTTTTTCCTTAACATATGACTCTACGAAGATAATCATTAAAAATTCGAGGTAATACTTATGGCAAAGAAAATTTATTGTCTCAGCAATTGTTGCAAAATGTACTGTCTAAATTGCTTCCATTTTATTTCACTCTCATTTGCTAACTGTCATTGAATAATCTCGCTAATTCCATTTAATGGCGGCAAATTTAAATTTCATTGCATGTAAAGTTTTATTAACAGCTTCTTAATCCTAGTATCAGACATTATTACTACGTGGCAACATCCGAAAGGAGCTCTAAATACCCGAATGGACCAGGTTTCCGAAATAAATGCGACATTTAATTAAATGTCGCGCAGAGATCCTTGCTACATAGATGGATCGTTTCATCCCTTTGCCATTAAATCGTGCTTCTGTAGACTGCAAATTTTTAAATAGCGAAGTAATTCGACATGTTTAAAGTTACGAGTAATTTTAACGAATATTATTGGCTTCTTTGTAAAGTATACTGTAAGGATGATTAATTTGATGAAAATCACATTGTGCAATTAGATTCATTATTGAATAATTATTTAGATCCAAAAAGGTTTTTAAATAATAATGCGACATGTTTACAAGATTCTTGGATAATTCAACTGAATCAGCGGTAGTACTTCTCTTGTTTTCAAAAAACATAAATCTGGCATGGATTTTGATTAACAAAGGTTAAATAATAATGGTTTTTTAACACTGTTCTAAGTATTGTTTCTAAAAATTCAAAAATAAATAAAACTTTTAAAGATTTTAATAAATACCGTTTGAAACAGATTTAGAAGTTTCCTGTTTTTGTTATATGACTACGTTCGGGAGAAATTTTTTGAAAAATGTTTAATATTTTTTAATTTATTTTATATGCATTTTTTGCAATAGATTATTGAAAAAATTAGGAAAGATTTATCAATTAAAAACTATAAAGTTACAAAAATCGGTAGAAATATAGTTTTCTTTCTTAAAAGGGGTATAAAGCAAAAATTTTCTAATTTAAAACCTTATTTAATGAAACTGTTCAAAATTTTATAGATAGTTTAAGAAATGTTTTATTTAGTTCCTGGGTAACAAAATAATATATATTTCTTTCACTCCGGTCTTTTAATATTTAGGTTGAACTGATATATAACATATTTTAAACTTTTCTTCCCTTGTAAAACATTAAAACAATTGTAAAACTTTTGAATGAATATATTTCTTTATTCTGCAATTCAGAAACTGCAGACAGAATTTTATACCATCTTATACCTTAAACGAGTAATTCTTGTATATATGTAAATTTATTTCGTGTATCTCGGAAACGGCTCTAACGATGTGAAAGAAATTTTATATTTAGACAAGGTTTACTTTTTTAAGTTTATCTGTATAGGTGTCTTTCCTGAAAAAACACAATTTTACACAAACACGCACAAACAAACAAACCAAAAAAGTAGAACGGATTATTACAGCCTTTTTCTATCTGTTCTCATGCTGATAATGTCATAAAGCGCCATTTAGTAAATTTTTGTGGCACTTGCATTGTTGTCACAGGACTTCAAATTTACTGGTACTTTAAAATCTTGTGAGATGGCGCTATATGGCATTATTCGAATTCGAATACATTCGGCTCTCATCCAATAGCAACAATGCAATTATTGTGTTTACCAGCTCTAATAACATGTTAAACTAAGTGCATTCGTGTTTTATTTTATTTAAATGATCAGTTCATATATAGGTACGATTGAAAAATGTTAATATGTATTTTATTCGTATTTAAAAATTTTCTCCAAAAAATCACGATTTTACAAAAAAAAGTGTACCATTTGCTTTAATAAAAATATGGATTAGATTTTAATTTGATATTTTTCATTAAAAAAGTTTATCTAAATTTTGAATTTGAAAATGTAAAATACTATTAAAATGTAAGTTATGCAAATGTCCAAGTAAATGTAAATGTATGTATTATAAAAAAGTAACTTCCAAACAATTATTGTTGAAACAAATTTCATACTACATTATAAAGAAAATTGTTTGGAAATTAAGAGTATTAAATTATTACCGAAAATTGACTTTTCTACGTAGTTACTTCTATTAATTTCAGAATGAATTTGAAATAACTTTCTGCTTTTATATTGTCTCGTTCTATTACCATGTTTCTAACTTTCATTTAATTTTTATGCTGCATTAAACTGCATTTAATGTTGTTTTATATGCATTTAATTTTTAAAAATGAGACTTTACATATAATCAATAAAAAAATATTGTATATGGGGTCAACTTATGTCTGGTACCACGTTGTTCTTTTCTCCTGCATAGAATAATGAAAATAAAATTTTTACGAAATTTAATAGCTGGAATTTGTTGTTTCTCTTAACGTCTTAGTAGTAAATCTCCGCTTCTAGTAATTCACGGCTCCTATCCTATTTATAAAATGTTGTGACTTTACTTTTAAGAAATCACCCTACATGATATTAGGATGTCCCAAAAGTGTCTTTCTCATCGCATTTTTAAAGAAGCTTGAAACTGGAGAAGAAACTTGGATTTCAATAGAAAATGTGCATGGAAAACGCCCTTAGTGTAAGGACAATAGGCCTTCAATTGTCGCAAAGCCAGGACAACACCCCAAAAGAGTTCTTTTGTCCATTTGTTGCGATTTTTGTTGTAATTTTCTATGAGCTCCTTCTCAAGGTGAAACAATAAATTCCACGAAATATTCGACATCAACTGGATTAATTAAAAGCTGCCATAGCAAATGAACGGCCAGAATTAATGTACCGACGAGGCTTTGTTTTTCATCATGACAACGCGAGATCACATATTGCGTTAGTCGCAAGAGAGAAACTCTTACAGTTACCGCATCCTGCATACTCTCCAGACCTCGCTCCATCTGATTATTATTTCTTTCGGTCCTAAAAAAATTCTCTTCGCAATAAACACTTTAAATCCATTGTCGAAATAAAAGCGCACCTCTAGGATTATTTCTTGTAAAAAACACAACAGTTTTAGAAAGAAGGCATAAGAGGTTTCCTGAGAGATGAAAGAAGGTAATGCAGCAAAAGGGTTCTTATATAACAAGATAAATAATATCTTAAACAGTAAATATTGTATTTAGTTCATATTAGAAATAGGACAGAATCTTGTGGGACACCCTATTATAAAATGAAAAGAGAATTATTTCGTATATAAAGATAATAAATTGTATGATTATATTTAATAAAGGGAAAATAATGCACCTTATTGGAAATAAACAAATAAAGTTTGAAGTACAAAAACATATATTACTGAAAATTTACCAATAAAAATTAATCATATTTTAAATATTTTATTGCACTGCACGTATGTATTACTTTTTAGTTACTTGAAAAGCGGTTAATGAAAAAAAGTTAAGATTCTACATATTTCGGATTTTCGAAAATGCTGAGTGTTGCTTTCTGTTTAGACTTTTAGTTTAAATATTTATTTTGATTTGAACATCTCATTTTTCTATGCTTTACATTAAACAAATCAGATCATCTTTTATATTTTATTAAAACCTTTTGTATAATGTTTAAAAATTTTATTTTCTTAAATTTCCAAACAAATACGAATTAGGAAAATTTCGAATGATATTTTTATTTTGATACATCAGTTAGTAGAAAAATAATAAACTAGAAAAAGCAATCTCACTTGTATCAAAATGTTCAATTCCCGATAAGGAAAAAAAAAATCGTCTAAAAATATTTTGAGACAAAAAAATTGTCTGAAAATATTCAAAGAAATGAAAACAGCCAGTTCAAAAACATGGAAAATTCTTTCACTGATATTCCAGATAGTCGCAGAAACAAAAGCAGTAACAGTATCAAACGATCAAATACTGTTTTATTTTCAAAGTAAATTCATTTTTCCGAAACTGAACTTAGCAGCTGAATTTCGGAAAGAATAATTCAACAATCGCTGGCGGCGATTTTGTGGATTCAATCAGTTTCTCTAGAGTAAATATTTGAGAGAAACTTTCTGACAGAAATAAAGTCCTAGTGTCTCATCTGTTCGGTTTTATTTCAATTAAAATAGTTTTAGAATCAAATGAAACTTGCTGATACTTTGTAACTTTAAATGAAGGAGGTGATAATATATTTTGATTGATAATTTCATTTAATTTTTCTGTCTTTATATTTGAATATTTGTTGAATATTTTATAACTTCAATCCATGCATTAAATTTTGTTACAAATAAAAGCATTTATTCAGATGAGGAATCTAATATTACACTCAAAAGTAAATAAATTTTTCTTGTTTAATATAAAATAAATTATTAGAATTTTTAATATATATAGAACAGTAGTATAGTTTAGTAACAATTAATATTCATTAAAAGACGTTTTCTTGTATTATTCCATTTAATACTAGAGGGAATGTTCTCCTATCTGTTTTCATTTATATTTGGGTCTAGCGAATGATATTATGGATAGAGTTATGGATTATGGATTAAAAGAAAAAAAAAGGCTTTTATTTTTTAAGCTATTGTCAATATTGGCTTTTATATATGCACAGATACATATTACAGTTATAGCTAAGATGTACGTTTACAGTTAATATATCGGTTTTAAGAAAGTTAGTATTAATACTGGTGGATAATCATTAAGATCCTAGTCCGTAGATCCATGCATGTGCAAAACGGTTTGGTCATGGTGGATCTGTATCTGTTGAAGAAATCCGTATCTGTATAAGAATCTGCGTGTTATTGTTATGCTCTGGTATATCTTGGTATAATCTATATCTGTGGAAGGAGGAATAGTAATAATCATGAACCAATAATAAATAAAACCGTGAAAATTAAGATTCGAATCCGTTGATCCATACACGTGCAATATAGTTTGGCCATGGTGGATCTGTCGAAGGAATCCGTATCTGTGTAAGAATCTGCGTGGTATTGTTATGCTCTGGTATATCTTGGTATAATCTGTATCTGTTGAAGGAATAATCGTGATAATCATGGGCCAATAATAATTAAAACCGTGAAAACTAAGATTCGAATCCGGAGATCCATACATATGCAATATGGTTTGGCCATGGTGGATCTGTATCTGTTGAAGGAATCCGTATCTGTTTAAGAATCTGCGTGGTATTGTTATGCTCTGGTATATCTTGGTATATGGCGGTATATCTTGGTACGATCTGTATCTGTTGAATGGATAATCGTAATAATCATGAGCCAATAATAATTAAAACCGTGAAAACTAAGATTAGAATCCGTAGATCCATGCATGTGCAATACGGTTTGGCCATTGTGGATCTGTATGAAAGTCTCTGCTATGAAATAGGAGGGTTCCAAATTCGAAACTCGTTTCCTCTAAAGATCCGTGGATGTTAAGTCTGATGTCGTAACCCACTGCACATGTTTTCAAATATCAAACTACATTTTTACTTTCATTGTTTGATGACGTTAAATCCTTCTTTCCCTCTTGTTCAATGTGCAATAGACTGTAAAATTGAATCCAGCCGTTGCATTCCATCTATATTATATGAGCATTATTTTTTTCTATCATTCTACATAAATTTAAAATGATTTACGAATATGCATGCTTTTAAAAAATATAAACATAACCTGTATAGATTATATTTAATGAATATGGGAATAATAATTTCTTTTTAGTTTTTTTTTTTTAATTTGTTTATAAATACATTTTAAATAGAACTAGATCTCAGTAAAAAGCAAATGATGATGTTTACATTAAACAATAAAATAAACTCGGAAATAAAATAAATAACTTTCTAACTAAAATAAAATAATACAGTCAGAAACAAAACTCACTTATACGTAAAAAAATAGAACGAAAAAATATCTAATAGGGCAGAAATCAAGTTCAAAGAATGATGAATTCTGGAAATGCTCTCATCCTTCCGGGTCTCACCCCTTAGTGAGATAGAATCGTCGAAAAGTGGTAGTCTCAGGATACTGAATCGAACAGTAGCAAAAGTGACGCAATGCTGAGAGAGTTCCAACATCGGCAGTACGTATATTTCATTGAACCCATCTTCAGCTTGCCTTGATGCATTATGACGCGTTTTGTGCTTCATAATGTATTGAAGAAATCTGAGTCACATTTTGAACTGATTTCATCCAATTGAATCCATAATTTGTCACAGATCTAAAATTTTGGTCATAAGACGGCATTTTTTTATCCCAACCAAATAGCTGCATTTCCCGTTCTCATTAATGAGACTATGCAGAACAATAAATGGTCACCTCCTTAACAGATTTTTGTTCAACATTTATTACAAATCGAGAACTTTAACTAAAAATTTCTAAGACAAATTTCATCTATGCAGCTCTTTGCGTTTTTAAGTTATCATGTTATATAGATATAAATAGACAGATATCCCTTTAATGGATTTTTCCCAAATTTTGACGAAAGTCTTCAGATTTAATGATAGAACTACCTACCAAATTTCGTGAGTTATCTCGTTCACAGGCAAGCAGACATAATTCCAAAAATATATTTTTCAGGCACAGGGAGGTCTGAAATATTCAGATTCATGAAATTCTACAAGATCGATTTTTTTTAATGTTTGCAACATATAATTTTTTGTGTGTATATATTACTGTCAATGTGAATAATCGGTTTTTATTAATACTAACCGGTCGTTATTAATAAGAACATTGACCGTAACGTATATATTTGCAACATATTCAACTTTGTGTGTGTATATATATGCAACGTAATCCACTTTGTGTGTATATATATATGCAAC
>JAPMOR010113252.1:158043-186742 GCA_026543865.1 Argiope aurantia | reverse complement strand
GTGTGTATATATATATGCAACGTAATCCACTTTGTGTGTATATATATGTGCAACGTAATCCACTTTGTGTGTGTGTATATATATATGCAACATATTCCACTTGGTGTATGTATATATATAGATGCAAAATAATCCTCTTTGTATATATATATATATATATATATATATATATTCCATTTTGCGTGCTTCGTATAAAATATTTGCCCATTTTAGTTCCATGAAAAGTTTAATTCCAGTCATTATCGACACCAATGGCAAAATAATAGAAAACAGTACATGAGAGAAATATGATTATCGATGTCAGTTTATTTATTTTTTTAAATCCTACTTCATTTATCGACAATTAGACTTTAAAATGGTGAAAAAGCATTTAAATTTTCTAGGATTCACTGAAATGGTAATTTGCAAATCTGTGTTGGCAGCAGCTAGTATATAAACGATTGTATCCGCCATTTATCGCTTTTGTAATGATTGTTGCTGGGCTCTTCGTTATTTTCTCATGGAGTAAATCAACTTGATATTTACGTGTTCACTGTGCCGTTTCGAACTAAGAATTGATCATCTCTAGTGTGAACAAACATCCCTTGATCCATTTTCAAATTATTCTACATGGGTAAGTTTGATTAAATGGTTTTAAAACATTCGAATCGGAAACTTATCAAAAAGTTTAATCTTTGAAATGAAATCCTTTTCTGTTATCTATTAGTCTTCCAGATGTTGTTTACGAAATTTCGCAATTTTATGGTTACAAATTTGGTTAACTTGAATTCTGAAACTCGACTTTTTTTCAATCCGCTTGAACTTTCTAATAACAAAATAATAAAATACAATCTAGAATTTAGATTCATTGTGCTTCATTGGAAATCAAAACTCGAAATTGCTATATATTTAGAATTCTCATTTTCGAATTGTTTATTCGTTAATTAAAAAATTCTTATCTTGTATCCTTATTGATCCGAAATGTATTTGTTAAAGACCTTAATTCATTTTACTTTAAAGACAACTAATTACCAAGACCTTAAGAGCTTAATTCATTATTACTGTTGCCTATTGTATTCAATAATAAAAAAACAATAAACATTTTCCCATACTTAAAGTAAGCTTTGAACAAGTTCGATTTGAATTATACTGTTTATTTTTAGATTTTCTTGTTCGATTGTTATGTAGAAAGTTCTTAAAATATATAGTTCGCTTATTAAAATTATTTAACAACTAAGATTATTACTTTTAAATTCTTGATTCTAATTTCAGTTATATGTGTAATTTTATTAATATTAAATATTATTAATGATATTAAATATAATTAAATATTAATATTATTTTAATATTTAATTATAAATTTACTAAAATTATTAAATATCAAAAATGTGTCCCATCATGTGATTTTTGAGTATATAATATTTAATATTAAATATATTAATATTTGTTATTAATTTGAATTTGTATATAAATAAAATATATACTGCATCCATTAGCTTTGAATTAGTTCAATTACATAATTTATTTTGTGTTTATTTGTTTTACTGATTTTTTTTAAATATTGCAAAATACCAGTTAAAGTGTTCGAAAATTTTGCTCATTTAATTTTTTATGGAAAGAGAAATTCATTTATATTGTTGATATTAAATGATAAGTTTTATGAATTAATTAGTTTGAATATGCTTACAATTTTCAATGCATACATTATTGTATGCAATATTTAATGACAACATTTAATCAATTTCTTAAAATTTTTTTTTGTCTTTTCAGTATTTAATTGTCACATATATTGTTCATAAATAAATGTAGCAATTAGAAAATATAATTAAACACTGTTTGTAGCGTTTATCCTGGAATGCACTGGCAACCACTACAAAAGTCAATTTTCTGTATGAATTAGCAGTCTTCTGGTCATCTGAAAAGGCCAGTTTGCGGAGTGAACACAGTCAATTAATCGAATAGTGACACAATATTCCCGGAGTTACATGGTGTCAATTCTGGCAGGGTTGATTAAGTCATGTTTCACATTTAAATTTCTAATCGATAAGACAATATTTTGGCTCAAAATTAACAGATTGTTGCCAGGCCTGATGGGTTTACGCTTTTCGAGAAGATACTATTGGTTGTCAATTCCTTTGTTCGATTTTTCGGAATAGCAATTTGAATAAACTGTGGTATCTTCTACAATATTTTGAAAAAAAAATTCCGCAGATTTTTTCGCAGCCTTCATTTGTTTTCTTTCTTAATTGTGTTACTAAAATTATTTCTATCGTTGAAATAATTCAATTTTAATTGTTTTATTTTTTAAATTTAAATTATAAAATGCGAAGTTTTTAACATTATCTGAGTAAAAACTAAATTTGACTGGTAAAAATATTTATTCACTGACATCCTAATCATTATTGGAGCTTTGGTTGATAAAAAAAAAGTGTTGACAATAGAAATAATATCTAGCAGAAGTTCTCAAACTTTTATTTAAGCATTTCTATCCATTTTTTAAAAATCGAATTTCTAGTGAAACAATTCATTCTTCGTGCATTTTGTGTGTGTGTGTGTGTAGAGACGGGGGGGGGGGATTAACAGCACGCATCCTTCCCGAAAGAGGTTTTATAGGCCAAGAAGGAATCTGTAAGATGAAAATAACATTTATTATTATTTATGAATTATTATTCAATACAATAAATGTTTACACAAATAATATTGTGAAATAACATTTATTATTTAATATAAGGAATGTTTACATGAATAATAATGAAACTAACATTTATTATTATTTTATACAATAAATGTTTACACAAATAATAACAAACTGCTTCGAAATTAATGCATTAAACATTCATAGTGAAAGAGATTTTGATTTGATAATTTCTAAGCTGATACAAATCATTTGTTTGTGCATTGGTTCTTTTCTTCTCATATCGCTACCAGATGGCTTGATGAAGATTATTAGCTCACATCACATTTTTACAAATTGTGAAAAAATACATATACCTTCAGTTGATCCACCAAAAATTGACTAGCGACTCACTATTAGGTCGTGATTCACAGTTTGGGAACTCCTCATATGGAGTATTAAGAAAAACCTTTTAAAACCTCTCTGTTTTTATGTCTCTGAATATCTTTTCATATTTTTAAATTTCTTTATTGAGACTTCATAAATTTCTCTATTACGCAATGTACTGGATTTCTTTAAAATCCTAACTATTCACCGTCATATCGTTCTTCTCTGAATTTATCCAATTTTAATGCAATAGTTTGAGGGGTTTATTTTGTGTGTTTAGATTTTTAAGCGAAAAATAATACATCGTTATACATGTTCTGTCATGTGAGAACATGATGCTGTTTTGGTTTGAGATTTTTGAAGCCAGAAAATGAACGGGCAGAAAATTGGCGATTTATTGATTTTGAGGCACCAATTTTTCGTTATTAGAGTTATTAGAGAATGATAAAGAATGTTGTCACATTGGGCGATTATCGTCAACAAAAAGTTACAACTTGGCACGAATGTCCGTCATGTACCCAATTCTTCTGTCTGGCCAATAAAGAGCAGGGACATAAATTATCGCCCGAAGAAGTACAAAGAAGAAAACAGGAATCAATACGAAACAATGAAGGGAGATATCGAAAGGTATTTTCTAATGATAATAATATTATTTTTTTAAAACTTTCATTTTCATTTTTTCTAGCTGACAAAAAAAGTTTTGAAGCTCGAAAGATTTGAGATGGGGGGGGGGGGGGAATCATGGGTTTTTTCTAAATATTGACGCATGCATAGTCTGCTAGTCACGTGATTGTTTCAAACTGGTTAATGACTTAAATTAATTAAGGCAAACAATGTTAACAGTGACAAAGAATAATAATAATGTTCACTCATGATAATTTGAAATTTGCAGCAGCAATATTTGAACAGCATAATATTGCAAATATTATTTATTATTCGAAATATAAAAATTTATTTTTATATTTTGAATTTTGTTTATTTTTGGTTTTGTTTTATTTGTTGTATTTATTCATCCGAATATTGGTACTTAAACTAGTGAAATTATTCAAAAGATTTATTTCTTAAGCATGTTATCGTAACTTCGATTAAATTTTAATTTTTACAAATTTTTTGAGAGACAATGAAATATCTTGGTTAATGAAACCGGCATGTTTGGACAGATGGTATTTTAAATTTTAAAATGGCATAAAAATCATTTATGTACTAGTTATCTCTTGAAAGCTTCAAAATAAAAAAATAAAGTTTAAATAGAAATTCCGGTTATCCGTAATCTTTAATGTTTTTAAATGTAATGAGATTTCAAAAAAAAAATCTAAATTACTTTTAAAAAAAACACTGGAGTTGTAAGTATTAATTTAGTTTATTTCTATTTATTAAATTGTGAAGCAAAAGCTAGCTCATTTTAATTTATTACACTCACAAAACATATGCAAAAGAGCGAAAGATAAGCAGTAAAAAAAATAAGTAATTTTGCCGTTTTTTTTAAAATTTTGTATGTGTGTGTGTTTGTGCATGTTTTGTATTGGTATTTTTAAAACAAATTCGAGCTGTAATAACAGAAAACACAAGACAGATTTAAGTGCTTATTTTCATCGCCCCCCCCCAAAAAAGGACTGAATAACTTAAAGATATCCTTTTAACAAAGCAGAGTACCGGAAGTTAAAATGGAGTGCGATTAGTTCTTTAACCCTTTATAATAACAAAAACTGAATTTTTCACAATCGCAAAACAAAATTGATAAATTTAATGAAAACAGCATTAAAAGACTCAAGTATTAGGTTTTGTAAAACCATTTTATTAGCATGTTAAAGAATAGAAATTAGTTTTGTCTATATTATTTAAAAGTGCCCATAAGTTATAATTCATTATCGTAAATATTATATAACTTTAAAATTAATTTTTCTCAAATTTACTACTAGGTGGCGCCCTTCATATGATATCGAAATTAAATTAAATTAATCGATTTAATTTAATTTGGATATTTAATTATTAATATTGGATATTAATAATAGATTATAGATTTAATTTAATTACATTTAACTAAAGTATTGAAACTAAAATATAATTCTAGTTTATTGAAATAAAGTATTGCCATCTCGGTGAACAAAAGTTCAATATTCTAAATCATTAAAAAACGATTAAAAAAATCGGTAAAGAAATTTCATATTTACAAATCTGAAATAAATAAAATAATACAAAAAGCGAATGCCATTTATAAAGTATAAAATATTTGTGAGATTACAAAAATCAAAATTCTGTTTACATTTATAAATTTTCTATACTTATGGCTTAGTATTATAATCATTACTATAGATTGATTAGATTCTTTAAATTTCTTATTGATCGTTATATTTTAATTTGATAATTAAGTTTTGTATAAAAATAATGATAAAGGTGAGTAAAGAATTTTTTCCCCGTAAAATCTATTGTTTACTTTTTAATTCCAGGCTGGTCCAAATTATCTTCTGAAATGTTGCAAGTGAATCCAAGAACCTAATTGATATATGTAGAAATATAATACTCAAATGTTTCATAATTTTTTTTTCCAGCAAACTCTAAAATTGTATTTGATGGCAAATAAAAAAAAATGAAAAAAAGAAAAAAGATGCATGATTTCACATAAAAAGATATGGCTTTATCAGAAGTATCAGGAAAGAAGCAGCAATATGATAAAAAGCCACACAAAGAGCAAAAACCTGTTTTCATGAGCTAAAATGAGATCATCTCAATTATGCTATGCTATTTACATATTTCTTCTTTTCTTTCAGTATTGATTTTTAAAGCAATATCTCATCTGAAAAATAGAAATAATAAAATGAATTTATTTTTATATTTCTTCACGAGTGATATGCAGAATCAGCTTTCCCATTCGTAACTATGAATGATTATCTTTTGTTTTTGAGAAACAAAAGTTCTGGTATTGTTCGTTACTGCCTTGGATTTCGTAATACAGCTGTGAGTGCGTGTTGTAAGCACTTCCTTTTCGTATTTATCTAAATTTAAGCGTGATGCTGGATTTCTCCTTTGATGATCTGTTTTCACATTTATTACTTCTTACTGTGAAGGCTGAATTTCACATGGCTTTTGTTTATTTTCTAACTTGAGCTAAAGTTGTTAGGTGTCTCAAATTAGCCGAGTCAAGTTCGGAATTGCAACTATTTATAATATGAGTCCCAGATTTCATAATAAGGAAAAATATTGTAATTTTTTCGTTTTTTTAAAGTTTATTATTTAACTAGTAATAATAATATTGAAAAAAAAATGAAACTAGAATCTAGAACAATGAATAACTTGAATCTTCATGCCGCGTAGAAAAAAAGTGCCCATATTTGAATTAGATGTCCTTGTTTCTTCCTGTGTTTATAAATAAGTAATTCATATTTTAAAATTTTAGATTCTAGATTTGATTTTTTTAAGTAACATCCGGTATTTACACATCCTTAAAAAGATTCTGATAAAAATAAATTAAAAAAAAGCAAATATTTTGAAAAAAAATTTATAGCAACAGCTTATTATTTGAAATGAGAAATATCCTTTGATCTCTTTTAAATTCATTCTTCTTTCTAAAGGTCACATGTAAACAAGGTGTGGAATGAATTAATTTTGATCTTTCCGAAGAGAAATATTTCTGTTGAATGACTTAAAAAGTTGCGAAAAGTATGGTATCAATTTCCTAAATGCAAAACAGGCAACATTATTAGTTGGGAAAGAAAAGAAAAAAACCATCAACTTGCATATGCAAAGAAAACTTGAAATAAATATCCCTAAAAAGATAAATATTGTTTCAAATATTTCTGAAGTGAATTCACTAATAACAAGAAAAAATCCGTCGATGCAGAAATTAAATACAATAATAAATACAATTAAATACAATAATAAATTTATTTATTTCTAGCCGCCTTTGGCGACCAGCCGGTTCGCCAGTATTACCGCTCGCTACAATTTTCAATTAAATATTTTAAGTAACTGGTCTCTTAATAGATTATCAAACGAAACATTTTTAATCTTCACATTTTGATAGTCATACCAAACTTATACTGTTGTTTAGATCGTTGTGTTTAATTTACTATATATATTTTGCTAATTTGTTGTCATTTCCGGTTTTTATTTTATTTATCATCTTTATTGTTATTTATTAATTATTATTATTGAATATGAGTATTGCAAACAGAATCACTCGGTATTTAAATCTTATGTGAACTACAAAATTTTTTCATAATTTATGTAAGATCTCAAACAATAATTCAACAAAAACTTCTCAGATTCAGCATAAAATTCAGTTCTTAGTTTTGCTTTCAAAAGAATTGAAATGAAATCCATAATATTTTGTTCCGGCCTATAAATATATTTCAAAAATTATGAAGTCTAAATTTAATGCACTAAGGTATCATATTCTGAGAAATATTCTGGACACACCAAATTTTAAATAAATGAATGAATGTTTCTATTTCCCACGATCTACTAAGACTTATTTATGAAGTTTTCAATGTTAAAAATTTAGAAAAACTCAACATTTTTATTATCTTAGGCCAATTAATCTTGAGAAACCTGCGCGCTGATTGGTGTATTTTCTTTTAAACGATCGATGGAAAATCTAAAATTATCCTTTTTTTTTTTTTTTTTTTTTTTTTTTATTGAATTCAATTCAATATTCCTATACAAATTTTCATAAATCAGTCAGTTTAAGTGATTGATTTAGTTGATTGGAAATTAACTCTTTTTATTTAAAATATTAGTGTTTCAAGAACATTTTGTTAATCGTGATTTCCACAGCAGAAGCTTTATGTAAAATCAAAAATTCGTTATTTATTAGAGCATTTATTGAATCAAGTTACATAAAATATTATCATTTTCCCTTTAGACCATTTTAGCAGATCTGTGTCTTACTAAAGGTTTACAAATTAGCTGTGTGGCCCTGATTTGAATGGATATCCTGTTCATATTAAACAGAACTTGCCTTAAAATAAAACTGATTTATTGGATTAATAATATAGAGAGTGTAAAAGATCATAAAATAATTTTTCTTGAATTTACTTTTTAGAAAAAATAATATTTCATATTTGTTTCATTTCCTACAAACTCGTGCCGAAAATTATATTTTTGCAGATTTCATTTCCAAAAAGATTTAATTTATTTTTAATTGGAACTTTAATCAATGTTATGGCAACACTTTGAAAAAAGCTAATTTTTTCCTATGAATGTGAAACGTGCTCGGGCAGCTAAAATTTATTTTTATTTTGTACGAAAAAAATTATTGAAAAATATAGCTAAAATATTTATTTAAAAATTCATTAAAAATAGAAATTTATTTTTAAGGTTAAAACATTGGTATCATTTAAAAGATAAATTTTTTATCTTTAACTTCATGCAAAAAATCTTTTTTGTGCGGTAATATTTTCGGAAGTTATAGCAGAAACACGCCAAAATTTCGCTTAATTTTTAAATAAATAAATTTCTAATTAAAGATTCGAAAAAATAATCCCCAGGTGCATATTCCCGGCCTGCAAGGTATAAACATGCCAAATTTGGTAGCTGTATTTTGAATGGTCTGGCCTGTAGAACGCCAACATACACACACACATTGAGCTTTATTATAAGTTTATATATATATAGATAGATATAGATATACATTGCTATTTTTCATCGAAAATGGACAGAAAAAATACAAGAACTTGGTACCATCAATGCAAAGAAAATTCATGAAGCGATTTTTATGATTATCGCCGAGTGCTACTGCAATGGAAAATTAAAAATAAGAAAAGTTGGAAATATATGTTAAAATCAATTAGACATACTATCAAGAGAAAGTTTGTATGTGAATGTAAACTTTGGTAACAACTGGTGACGTTTCGTGTGGTGAAAATATATTGAAATATAAACTATAATGTATTCAGAATAATGCTCATCAGTTTTCTCTAAATTTAAAAATATACGTACTGTATTTATAAAATTTAAAAAAAACCAAAAGGTCATATCTTTGACAAATTATTTTGAATTCATTTTTATGTGTATAGATATTTTTGTCTTCCTGTAAAGAAAGACAAAATATCTTTACACATAAAAGATATTTTGATAACACATACTTTAACTTACTTTTTGGTAACATTCTTATGATAATTTACTTTTTGGTAACATACTTTATCAAATAACTTTACACATAAAAGATATTTTGAAAGATAACTTAAATTATTTGTTAAAATATAGTGACTATTTAGTTCACATAGTAAAAATTTGAAAAGGATCATTCTGAGATGTAAATGTTTTCTTAAAAAAATGATCAAATTTATTTTCTTTTTTTTTCTATGAACTATTTCTTTAAAAGGAAAAGGGTCAATCTTTTTTTTTTTTGTTTAATTCCAAATCGGCTTAGGTTCTGAACAATTTTTCATTTTTTTTTTCTATTGCTATCATTATATTTTTTTTAAGTTTTTGATTCTTTTGCTATAGAATTTGGATGTTTCTGTTTATTTTATTGATAATACTATTTAAAAAAAAAGCCTTGTTTATAGTTTGAAAATGAAAGTTCTTTAATTTTATTAATAAATCAGGAATCAACTGTTTAAAAAAACTATAGACATTTATATATCAGTATATGATCATAAATGGATATTTTTGGCTTTGATATTTCAACAAATCATGTTAATGAAAGAATTATGTTCGTGAAAGAATTTTTCCTGTTAAATGGGTGTGTATAAAACACCTATCCTTTTTCCCTGCCAATTCAAAGTGAGACCAATATTTTCCTTTCCTTTCTGTTTTTTCTATTACAATAATAGTATTTACAATAGAAAAGTCGCTTTTTTCATCGAAATAGATGGTAGTGTTTCGACGTAAAAAAATATTTACTTTAGTAAAAATGCGAATAGTGTGTTTTATATCTTTCGCGTACTCTTTTTTTGTGTAAACATCGCATGCTAGAACGAGTATTCATTAATACAAGTCAAATGATTTATGTAGACTAATTAAAGTTAATATCTTCACCCGGCGTGCCAGAGTAAAAATAGGAACACTTCTCGTTTGGATAGCTGCCAGATTACTCGGAGCAATTTGTGTTTTTTGATCGTGAAAGATTGCATCCGGTGTGGCCATTAATTTCAATAATAATGTCAAATTTTATGAAAAAATTTAGTTCTGGAACATCATTTTGTTTTTTGCTTATTTGAAAAGGATACAGATATATAAAAAACGTATTATCTCTTTCTGGCATTGAAACAAAAGACAATGCTTATTAGAAACCTTAGACATGATACCTTTCCTTAAAGTCGCGAATTTCGTCATTTCCGGAATCGAATTTCATCATTCTTTAGATTGATTAACTTTTATCTGATAAGTTTATAATATTTTTAATATCTCAAGCATTTTTGTGTAAATTTATTCTTTGTTCAATTAATGATACTTTTTTTAGGTCTCGGTGATTGTTTGGTACACTTCATTATTTTATGAAATTCAGCTTTTGTTATTTCAAACCGAGTCACGTCTTGCTTAATTCTTGTTAAAATGTATTTCGGGAAGTAAATGTTAGAAAACGGAATTAAAAAAAAAGTAATTGAGAAAAGAAATTTATAGAAGAAAATAAAAAGCAGTTTTCTTACTTAATTTAAAAAAAAAAAAAAAAAAAAGAAAACATTGCCAAAAAAAAAAAAAAAAAATGACTTCGAGATTTTCATAAATCGTTTGCGCATTAGACCAGCATAAGTAATTTTTAAAAAAACTGGGATTTTTTTTTGTTTTTGAACATTAAAAACATGATACAATAGTAGAATATATTTTGGTATTTATTTTTTAATTTTTTTAAAAAATTTTCTTCTTTCTAAAGTTTTTAACCTTTTTTTATATTAATCAATCCAAGGGAAATATATTTGCGTGAATCTGAGCACGATAGCTCAAAATGCATTGAAAAAGACATTAAAAATTTCCATATGATTTAGTTTGAATTTTTTTACCTGTATTTCATGATATTCATTTCAAAATCTGGACCATATTCTATTTGGTGACTTATTGATTTATCTATTTGTGCTAAGTGAACATGAAAATGCAAAAATATTAATATGTAGATTTTGGTGTATGATATTTATATAATTTTTTTCATTTATTTTCATTGTACTATGTATATTGTACTTCAATAATTAATACAAATTCGAAATCAATAAACATCAGTAATGTGATTGAATTTTTATGCGGTGATTATTGAATTATATTTATATTAGAGATCGTTCGCTGATCTAATTTTATGGGAGTATTTTTGTAGCTTTCTAATTTAATAACTCTTAAGTAGCGTACTTACTATAGCTTGCATAATATATTTTACTGTGCACAATGCAGCGCTCTTTTTTTTTATATAGTAAATGCTAACTAAAATAATATTTTTCAAAAGTTTAATTAGAAAATAATTTATTAAAAATTAATCGAAATTTTAAAGTTTTCTTTTCATAACTGAGGAACATTTTATTGCGCAAATCTTTATGGTGTCGTCTTGAAAATCTAACAATTACATTTAACGACACCAATTTATTAAAATAATTATTATTTTAATCTATTACGGTAAATATTCAAAATATTACTTTCAAAAATATTACGGTAAAAAAAAAATTACAATACCTTAAAATACAAAAATTTATTTTTCAATGATATCAAATTTTTTGCAGTATAATTTTTAAAATTTTTTTTTATTAATTTTTATAAAATATTTTAAATTTGTTTTACAATAATAGATTTCATTGTTGAAGTAAAACACAAATCGTTTGAACTATTGCTGCTAATATTTTATACTGATTTTTTTTCTCATTATTGAGATAAAAATATGATGTTCCATTTTTTCCCGTGTTGAATATAAAGCATGATTTTCACATATTTTTATCTCAATAAAATACTTTGATACTTTGTTATGCTTAAAATTAAGGTCCAAAATGAGGTAATAGTAAATAATTTTTAAGGTGTACTTTTTTTTTTTTTTTTGCTCTGTTATAACTTTGCTTTTTTTACCTATGATATAATTGCATAAAGATGCAGACAGAAAATTAGAGAAATGCAAAGTACAAAGAAAGAACAGTGTAAGGCTTTTGAAATAGTATGAGTTATATATGTATCAAAATAAAGTTAAGAAATATTTTAATGTCGTAGCAATTAAACTTTTTTAGAAATTTTTAATCCACACGAACTAACTGTCATTAAAGGTGGCTAGTACAGTACGCGAAAAAAGTATAAGGACAACATGTAATTGCATGAAAATATGCTTTATTTCCATTTCGCCTAAATGAACTTTTTATATTTCTTACTTCTGCTGCATAATTTTGTGATAACACTTATACCACATAAAAAACATAATTTAGCTTCAAAATATTGATTTTACAAAATTTAACATTAAAGGAAATATGGAAAAAATTATAAGGATATGTTGTAAAATACTTAAAAAATGTTTCAATAATCAAGAAAACTACCTTTTTTGTCAATCACTTGAATAAGCCGAGAGGTCATAGATCCTGAAAGATCTTTTAAAATGTCCACAGATATTTTTTCCCAAGCGTCTTTGATAGCGACGACAAGATCTTGTGTACATTGATACTGTGTGCCGTTTTTACAAACTTCTCGTCCTAGAAGTCCCCTTAAGTTTTCGATTGGATTAAAATCGGGACTTCTCGCCGGCCAATCAAATAAATTTACAGAATTAGCTTCAAACCAGAGTTTTGCACTCGTAGAAACGTGTATCGAAGCATTATCTTACCGAAAAATATAGTCCCCTGAAGTAATTAGTGGCGCTTCAGGTAACAAACTTTCTCCTAACATATCAACATACCTGTCCGAATTCATTTTACGGTTGATAAATACAATTGGAGTGGTTCCATTTGCCGCAAAAGCGCCCCATACCATAACCGAGCCACCGCCATATTGACGCCTGGAAAACACTTCCTTAGTCTTTCGCAGATCATACCAAAAATAACGAAAACCATCAGGTCCATCAAGATTGAACTTTTTTTCGTCCGAAAAAATTGCATCAGCCCACTTTTGACCAAAAGAAATGTATTTTTTGGCAAAGTAAACTCTTCTTTTCTTATGATGATTTGTAAGAGGGGGGCGTGACACTAATTTCCCATAAGAAACTTGAGGATGTTTACTCAAAACATTTTGAACAGTCCTTGTTGAGCATGGTGAACTGAAATTTTGTCTAACTTCATTTGCGGTTTCTCTTTTCTCGCAAGCTCTCCTTACAATCATTCTTTTTTGTCGAAGAGTGAGAATTTCTGGTCTCCCAGTTCACTTTTTCATACCATACATCCCAGGATTTTTTAGAAAATTATAACCCCCCGTTTTATATCTCTTGATTCTTTTTGAAATTTCCCATCCACTTAATCCACATTCTCGAAAAGCAACAATTTTTCCTTTTTCAGAGTCAGAAAGTTGAGTTCCTTTGGGCATCGTTTAAAAATTCACACTGAAAGTCGCTGAGTGGGAAATTCTTTTCGCAAATGAATCTTTTAACTCGGAATTGTCATTTTATGCTTTCAAATATGCAAATTTTTAAATAATTACTGGAGAAAAAGCAATGTCCTTATACTTTTTTCCGTTTTCATTTAGGTTTAAAAATCAAAATTTAAATTTTAGCAGATTTAAAATTGAAAATTTTAATTACTTTACGCATAAAATATTTTAGTTTTACTTCTATTTTTGTTGCAAAAATTTGCATACGATTCTGTAAACAAGGCTTCTAGATTTGACGATTTTTCGCGTGTCCTTATAATTTTTTCGGGCACTGTATTTCAATAATTCTAAGCATAGCAGTGCCCAAATACCATTTTCACAAAACTTAAAATTAAAAAAATATATAGCATTTCAGCAACATGATATTCACTTCTGTAAGTTTTTCTCACATTTTAGTATATTTTTCAACATTAATTTTAAACACAACTTGTCCGTAAGAATGAATTATATTGAATGAAATTCAAATTAATTTTATTATTTCATTAAACTTTTTACTCACGAGCTTTTACCAATGTTCCGATTTAAAAAGAAACAATGAGGTCTTAATTCTGGAGCAGACTTTCAATTATGTTAACTCGTTCATGCTTTTAAACTGGCATCCTTTTTGTAAATTGCGTCTTGTAAAACATCTGTATACACAGCTGCAACTGATATTAGACAAGAGCGAAACAGGCAAATTAAACATTGTCATGCTACGATGTTTATGGATTTAAGTTTCTAATTTTTTCTTAATTAGATCAGTAAATCAATTTCGTTTATTTCTTTTTTGTATTTTATTTTACTTTTTGGTGGGGGCAGACTCGGGAAGAAAGAGTTTCATCTAATCTCGAAGTTAAATTATTTCACGAACACAATGCTTTCATCTTCTCATACAAGGAAAAGAAGAAATGAAATGTCGAACTCTATATTTCTCCAGAATACTTTCCAGTCTCGATCGTTTCCTGTCCCGCTCTCAACATTCGATCTGCAAACAAAAAGCGCCCCTCAGCCCATTTAATCTGGCAGTTTTGAAGCTCCAGTGAACAATTCGCTGCAGAAAAGTCAAAGATGAGCGAACGGTTGAGGAGAGCGAAGCAGGTTGTGCGTATGGCTGACAATGCATGGAAGGGGGACCGATGACATCAACTTCTTCCTTTCCAGGCAAATAATGCGGAGGAACCTGGACTGGACGGTGGCCTGATGAATCAGTTAATTACTTTCAGAGTGGGAGGCAAATTGTGAGGGGTGAGACGCTGTCTTCGCATATGTGGGTAGTTTTAGCTCACTATATACTGAACTTGGTGAAGCAGTTTTTCTTTCCTGGTGTGTCTGCCTTTCTTTGATGGTTGCAGCAAATAGTGCTTTATTGGTTTCTCGTGTTTCCTTGTAAATGACACCCAATTTTAGAAGATAAATTTAGGTTGAAAATGTGTGCATATGTTATACAAATCAATTGATATTGATTTGTATGATGAAATTTGGTGTACATGTTCTTTGAGGCTGAAAGAAAGTCACTGTCAACTTACCAAAGTCTTAAAGTTAGTTAAAATATAAGTTAATTAAAAATTAAGGAAGCTGATAATATTTTTCATTTATATCATCCGAAAATATTCTCACAAAGATGCATTGAATTTTACATTGTATTCAAACTTTAAAATAGCATTTTTAATAATATAATTTTCGTACAGTTTTTTTTTTTCTAGTTTTTATGAAAGCTATCAAATATAATATTTTACAAGCAATTTTTAAAATGTTCTATGGAAAGTAAAATTTGTTTAATCTATTTCTATCATTTTGAATTGAATGAGTACTGTATAAAAAAAAATTTACGAATAAAGTTTTTATATTTTTAGCTTGAACTTCAAAATTCCTAAATAGATATTCAAAATAAAAAAAATTATTAAAATTAATAATTAAAATTTGAATTATTAATGAAAAAAATTTAAATTATTTAATATAAAAAACCCCTGTTAAATATAGAATTTTACAAACATTTTTTTTTTGTTAAGTTTTATGGAAAGTAATCTTTGCTTGATCCATTAAATTTAATTTTTATTGCTTAATCCATTAATATTTTTTCTATCGTTTTGGATTAAACGGGTACTATCTAAAAATTTTACGAATAAAGTTTTTATGTTTTTAGCTTGAACTTCAAAATTCCTGAATACATTTTCAAATGTAAAAAAAAATCACAAATTTAATATTTTAAAAGCATTGATTTTTTTAAAAAAAATTCTTTTTAAAAAATATGTACGTTAAATACGTTAAATGATACTTTTAAAAAGTTATTTTAAATTAAAATGGGCAATGTTAAAGAAATTACGAATAACATTTGTATGTTTTTAGCTTGAACTTAAAAATCCCTGAATGCATTTTCAAATACAAAATACCTAATTCAGAATGCTTTAAGCTCTTTAACACCTTTTGATGATGAAAAATTGCAAAATGAATAAACTTGTAATTCGTATAAATCTATATTATCTATAGAATGAAACGTCTGATTATATTAAAAGCACGTGATCAAATAATTGTGGTCATCTATCAGAACATAGAAACGAGTTTATTAAAATTTACGACTTTACAGGAAATATCTAATGGTGAAAGTTTCTCAAAATTCTCTTGGTACAGGAAGCTTTAAAAGTCAATTAATGAGAGAGCTGTAAAATCCCATTTACACGTAACTGGGAAAATCAAGACCGTGTGTAGGAATCATTATAAGGTTTTCTAGAGAAAGTACTTTCCTAAGCAGAAAGATGTAGAATAATAAATATATTTGCCTACCGATGTGTAATTTTTAAACTTGGCGTGATACGATCGTTCATTTGATTTATTCTTAAAAGAATGAAAAATTGTTAAATTTATTAGATGAATGTGCTGTTTAATTCTTTGGTTTTGAAGAATTTAATTCTTAATAAGATGCATATCTTATTTTAGATTTGATACTTCAACTTTCAATAAATTTTCAATTAATCGCTGCTAATAATATAGAAGAACGCATGTCTGCCTATCTTTGTGCATACGCTGTACAAGAATGTCTGTTTTAACTACTAGAATTATCAAATTTGGCACGGGTGTGCTTTGGTTCACTTCAGTTATATTGACATCTCGTTTTATAGCAACATTAGGAAAATTTTGACATGGACCTCATAATTTTGAACCGTGGTCAGATGACGAGGACGACACCTGAGCTGGCAACCCTTATCCAAACTTCCATGCCACACCATCGGGAGGATGTTTGGCCTCGACGGATTTAACGTGCACCAGACACGCTTGCACGAAGGTTCTTCGACGGTATCGGCTCTCGAATTTCAAACCCTCCTGTTCCGAAGCCGAGACCCTAACATAAGGTTACTGCGCCCCCGGTTATACACTTTGAAGCGATTTTTTAAAGCTTTCTTGTTAGAATTTTTATTAATTAAAAGTTAAGTAAAATTTCTATGCTTTATTACGGTAGCTTCTGAAAACATTTCCAGACAAAAGTGATTTTTACACCGTCTTAATAAGCTTAATAATAATGATAGCAATACTGTAAAATTCTTTGATTCAGATTTAATTAACATTTTAAGCATACTTTTAAATACATCTTGCAACAATATTTCCATTGCTTCCATGTGAAACCCAAATTTTTTCATTGTTTCGTTAAATATTTAATCGCGTTATTTTCTTTTAACGTTTGGAAACAGGTACTCTGTTCAATAAGAAAGTGAAGTTATACTGTATCACGGAAATGAGAAGGTAGATGAACTGGACATTTGCGTTTTCATTAGTATTTTGATGTTATGGGACTTGATTGTATTAGAGTAGTTCATATGCGCAATAAACAGGACAGATATAAGACTATTAAAACAATACGGCTTTAATATCTGACAATTTGATAGGATTATTTGAAGTTATCTTTTATTTGAAGTTATACCTATATTATTTTGATGAAATTAAATACAACCAACATCTTCGGTGGAACAGCTACTCACCAAAGGCGGCTAGTTAACAAATACACTTTAAAATTAATTTGTACTTTGACTTAAATTTAATTATCAAAAATGTTGTAATCTGATAAACGCTTAATTGCATCTATCCCATTTTGAAGCAATAGAAGGGCGTTTTAAGATAGATCTCTTACTTTTGAACACTGGTCTGATGACAAGGACAACACTGAACCAAAACCCTCCTGTTCAACAACTTAATATTGCGAAACTGTTTTCAGTCTTCAAAATAATATGACGGCTCTAATCCCACTTGGTATGAAACATTAGCTAAATTCATGAATCGTGAACGAAGATATATGATATATATTTTGTTGGCCAAAAGGATATTGTATGATAGCACTTCTATATCTATTCCAGCTTTTAGTAATCAGGTAAAAGTCTGGTTCAACTCGGATGTATAAAATGTTGCCTTCCAGAAACTTTCTGAGGAAACTTATCCACATCTGTGTTTCGCTGGAGAGAAAAATCAGAAAAATTGACGTCGTGTTTCCTAAGAGACTTTCAGACACCAAAAATATTAATTTTTCCTCAGAGAAGTCTAAATGATTATCATTCCAAATATCGATTACGAATTATGGATGATTCAAATATTTTCTATTTAAATAAAACTAGGCATATTTAAATTCTATTTAAATAATAGAGAATAAAACATTTTATATAAAAAAACTAGACATATTAAATTTCTCTTTTTCTAATATACTTATACATCTGCACATGCATATAATTAAGCAGGTGCAATCATCTCTTTTAAAAGTTTCATATACTCAAAACTATAATTTAAACCAAACTAGTATAAACTAGTCGAGATTTATTCCTCATTCCGAAAGTTTATATTCACTACTTTTCAGACGCAGAATCCTCCTTAACTAACACTTAGCAACAGCACAGAGGCATTAAATGCATTTCGGTTAATAATTCATGGTTGACTCAAGGATCGTAAATTCTCGCATAAAATGATTTATTCACTTCCTTATGTTCTGAAATGAGTGTTTAAAGTAACTCCGTTCATGTTTTAAACCAGTTGATACGAGTCACGAACTGCTTACAATGATGATTCGTGGCCACACATAAACTGTCTACCGTGATTTCTAATAATTATCTTCAGGCTCTTATGATCAATGTAAAGGCAGATGCGTAATATTATTAATTGCTACGTTTCATAGTTGTCTTATAGCTTTGTTTTGTTCAAGGATTTCAACGGCCTTCATATTTTCTATTATATGATATATGCAGTGAATGAGAATTGTGAAGGTTGCAAAATTTTGATCATGAAGTTTCAATGAAGTTCTGTTACCAAAAAGACTATATTTGGGAAATAAGGCAGTCTGTCTGTCTGTGAATACAATAAATCAAAAATGGGTTGAGCTAAATCATTGGTTCCCAAAATTTGGATTAAGTAATGGCCCTTTCATAATTTTTTTCCCTGAAAATTGAAGGAAACTTTTTGAATTAGATTACATTAAGAAAAGTGAAGGCATCAACGAATGAAGAAGATATTTCTTGCCTACATACGTATTATCATATGACCAGACTTTAAAGTCATTTTTTTATGACAACATCGTTGATTCTAAATAATGGTTCTGGATAAATGTTCGGCAACGAAGTGCAGCAGTTTTCAGACTTGCGCTATGACATTTAATGCGGTTCTGTACCACTTATCTGTGTGTGAATGTACTTTCACAACTTCAGTTTTTTTTAAAAAAATAATTTAATCCTTCTTTTAAACGTTGGTACAGGAAAAGAAACATATGCATGATATTGAAATTATCCAGTTTTAGTCCAAGTATTAACTCTTGTGGTTAATAACGGTGTCGAAAATTCTATTGACTTTTTGAATCTTGATCTCATGCTTTTGACCTTTCTTGCATTATGACAGTAAAGTAACAAAAGTAAAGTTTTCTGCTTTATAAATAATATATATTTAATTCTTTTTGATGAATTTTACTATTTACTATCACTTATCTATACACCTGTTTATACTTTTTAATACACCTCAGATCATTTTTTACTCAATAAATGATCTGTATAGCCCTCCAAAATTATGAATCGTTCAAAATTTGGTCTTATAGAGAACGATGGATCTCTGGTGTTATTCTCTTCATACAATTACTACTAAAATGTACAAAGCTCGCTGTCAAAAACCGATTATATGAATCTTTACAACAGATTTTATTCCAGTTTAACTAATCAAATTATCAATAACTTGAACTTTATGTATAAAACTTTCTTTTTAAAGTCTTCCTTGATCAAATTTATTCTGTTATTCTTAAGGATAATATTAATGAAGATTTGCAATACAGAATACTTAAACTAAATGCCTTGAATTAATTTTAAGCGGCTTAAGACAATTAATGGTTTTACAGTAGAAAAATGCAATCTCTTGTGAAAACGATGTCTGGCTTTGGCATCATTCGAAGCTTCTGTTTTGTCAGATGGTATACATACATTAATGATTGAATTCATGCAGAATTTTAATTAAAGTTTTCTCATATTTAAACTATATTTTTTAAAAAAATTATCTGGTATCTCAACATCTAAATATTGTTTATATACATTCTTCATAGAGGGATTCATAAGATTCTTGGAGATTTTTTCTTTTAAAGTAGTTAAATGCTAATAGTTTATCGAAATTTTAACATTTAATTCTTACAAATATTTTTCATTTAGCTACGTATTCGTATTTCAGATATTGTCCCTTTTAAACGGTCTTAAATGCTGATTGTTTTTGCCATTTATATATAAAGTGGATTTCAAATTTTTATGGAGAAAAAAAATACATCTTAGATTTTTTTTTTTTCACTGAGGAAATTGCATTTTTGTTTAAAATCATTCGCAAAATAGGAACGTCTCTCGTTTGGGTGTCTGCCAGATTACCGAAAGCAATTTGTGTTTTCATGGTAAAATATTGCAGCTGGTTTGGTCATTAATTCAAAAATTATGTTAAAACCTATTTGAAAAAGTGTCATGTCTTAAACCTTATTTGCTAGGTTGCTAGCTGGTGGAATACGTGTACAATAATGATTAAATTTCATGCAAACTTTTAAAATTGCTTAAAATATTATAATAAATGTTATTTCAATAAATTGTTCAGAAGAGTATATAAAGTTCTTGAATGTCATATATTTTAATATGCAATTTAGAGTATATTTAAATGCAATTTAGAGTTTCCAAATTTAATACTTAAATGAAAAAAATTATTTAGTTTCCCCTTTAAAAAGATCTTGAATTCCGATTTATTTTGTCCTTTTTATGTAAACTGGCTTTAAACAATAAATGCGAAATAATCTGTTTTGAATTTATTATCGCTGAAGAAACTTCTTTTAATTCAAAATCTTACGTTGCATCTGAACGATAGTATTGAATGATCTATATCTCCACTATCCTTTTGCAAGTAACTCGTCATACCTCCGTGATAGAAATCCATCCATTATATAATGTCTCTCAGTGGGTTGTTTAAAAATTTTAAGGTTAGGGTGAAGCATACAGAGCAAGTCATACATGCAACAAAACATGGGATAGTAGATGCAAAAGGCAGTCACCACACTGTTGGCCAAAAGAAAAGAATCCATGAATTTAAATGTATGACGCAAGTTTAATGGAGTTCAAAATTGTCATGGTACATCGAAACAATTGCATGAGTAATGGCTCATGACAAATCGTAAAAAGCATGACATATTTGAGAAGGGATTGTAGAATGCAATAGTAACAAAATTTTGGAGTATTTAAACTTCATGCAATTAATTTCACATAATGTTATTTATGCTACAATTTTATTGCACTGTTATAAATTTGTATTTCACTAAGCCTGTGCCTTTTACTAAATTCATTGACAAAAAAAATTTTTATAGTGACCATCCATTCCTATAGTTCTCAAGTGGAGTTTATGACTTCGTGTTTTTTTTTTATAAATGATTTCTTGGATTACTTGGTATTTTCTTGGAGTAAAATACCATTTGTGGTACTCTTTATATCGCGCCAAATAACAGTAGTTACCTACCATAATCACAGTAGTTACCTATCATAATTGTCATAGGCGGATTATTCAGAAGATGTCACAAGAATTTAATTCAGCTAAGAATTGCAAACTTTAAACAAGTACCCAAGATATTTTCTACATGTTGCGAAATCAAACAGACTCTGGCCCTTATGATTTTTAGTATAATAAAAATTCATCAGGCTTAACGAGGAACTAGAATCTAGGTGTATGGCAGTGTCGTAAGCACTGCAACATCCTAATTGTCCATAAATAACCGTGTGACATGAATACGCAACATGGCCCAGAAACGTGAATCAAGGAATTAATGTTTTGGGTTCTTTGCTTTAGCTGTGCTCTCTATCAGCATTGTTTTTTTTAAAGCCAGTAAAAGAATGCTCTGAAACACTGAATTGTTCGATGAAATTAAGCAAGCAGTAGCAAGCAAACAAATTTTGTTCAAATCCTTTGAAGGTTTTGAACAAGACGAAGCACGAAGTAGTGCCAAATATCCTTAAAAAATCTGTATTTCTCCTTATACTAGAAATGAATTTCAGTTGCAATATAAGGATTCTTAATAACTTTACCAATAGTAGATACTATGGTCTTGCTTGATGGACTGATGGCTGGATATGTTAAACAAAAGAAAATTAAAACGGCAACATTCGAAAGTTTTTGATAATTTTTTCTATACGTTAATTCCTTTCGAATGATACCTATTTTTATGGCTGTATAGTAAACGGAGCAAGAATAAAGCTGGGTGTTTTTTCTATTATTATTTATTTCTTGCAACTATAACAGAAAATAAGTTCAATAATAAGTAATAGTAATAATATAATTTTCAGAAAATGGAAATATGCATAGAGCCTTGTTTATAAAATCATATAAATCGAGAGGTTTTTGTTGAATCTGTCTGTCAAGTAATCAATCCTTTATTTAAATTTTAATGTATTAAAATGTTTTAAAAATTTTCAAATAACCTTAAAATCATTCTTTATATGGCCTGATTTTATTTTTTAAATCTAATTTAGCCTTCAAATACTGCGATATTACTGTTCGATTTCATAATTTTCATAATTTATCTCAACTGAAAATACAAAGTACATTGTATTTACATTTATAAACTTATTACACACATAAAAATTTGAGAAAAAATGAACCAATTTAAAATTTGAATTAAATTTATAGTTGAAATATTAATTTTTTTAATGTCTTTTGTTATTTAGTGAATGATGATATACTTCACCAAAAATGTGTAGAAGTTCTGATCTCTAATTTATAGGAAATCATTAATGCGGAAATCAGTTAACCAAACGTGCTACAAGAATTTCATATGGATGCAGGCGTTCGAACGTCGTTCAGATGCGGTTACAGGGAAACCTTTAAAGGCCAAGAAGCCGCAGGCGAAGGAAGATGAATCAATCATCTGATAACTCACTGCCCCATATTCACACACCTCCTCCTAAATACAGAGACTGAAATTGCCTTCACTTCAGTTGCGGTCAGAAGGGTAGCTCGTTAATGAATACGCGAAGTTTTCCACGAGGGCTAATACTATTTGGATTTACTTACTGTTGGCTCATATTAATTAATGTCAATAATTCTGTAAATTTGTATTTATATATACTTCGATGTAATTAAGTCGACGTTTCGGTTAAAACATAAATAGAATGGACTTCAGCTACCTTGTATATAAAGAGAATTCTGACGTCCATTTAAAGAATAAAGCTTTTTATGTGAAATACATTGTCCTAAATTTGATACTTCTTGATGCAGTTTATTTCAGAATAAAAGAAAATTATTTTATCACAAATATGATATGTCTGAAATATCATATGTCCCTCTGATATGTATGAATAACCAATAATTTAGCATTGAAATAAATCAATAAGCATTGGAAGCTATTTTTTAACTATAGGATTTTAATTAGCACTGTTTCAAATCCATATTTTTTTAGCTGATATAGAAATCACATTTTTCAGCAGTTCAAGTACTTTCTCTTTGTGTGTAGTAGAGTTTAAATTATCTAAGTGGGGATTGCCTATGTTGGATATTGGGAAGAATGAAAAATGAATTGTTTTAAAGTCAAATACCCTATACATAGCATTTGACTTAATGCCCGTCATTTTGTATTGTATTCTGAAATTATAAAAGTTATATAATCAAGAAACTTAAACTTGTCGTTTTTACCAATCTTTAAAAAAAATGAGATTTGAAACACCGTTTAAATGAATCCACAAACATAAAAGTTTTTTTTTCTTCTGATATTAAGTTGCTTTCTTGCAGATTGTCTAACTGCTGTTCTACATTTTTAGTTTCTTTCCCCTCACAATTTATTTCATGAACGATTCAGTATAATATTTAGTTCATCTTTACGAATCATTTTAACATCATGACCCTCATTTGCTTATTCTTTATCAATTTATAAATTTAATAAAAGTATTCCTTATAAGTATTTTTTTACTTGATGTATTAAAGAGTATTTTCCACATTTTAGTCTTTTATTTAATAAGCTCATCATTATAAATAAATATGGACTGTTGCAATCTTTTCTTCTAAAATTATCTACTTCGTATCCACACTAATATTTAACAATAATTTAATCATAATCGATTAACTAATAACTATGCTCTGAAAGTATTTCAAGTGTGTAATTCATACGAGAACACATAAATGTATAAACTTCCAAAACTACAGGAGTCAGGAAATGAGAAAAAAAAAATCGATTATAGAATTCCATTTTTACAAATACGAACAAATAAAGTAAAATAAAAATAAAAAATAACGACTTTCTTTTTATTTTGATATGAATTTCTGCTAGTACAAAATTGCAATAAATAATTACGGTTATAATAACCTAGAGAATGTCTATTTAAAATTAATTTGTGTGGAGTAAAAGTTTCAAGGAAGAAATTTTCATTTCCAAATGGTTCATTTCACCTTGTACTGAAATGCTGTTACTAAGAATTATTTAAATAGAAAAGGGGCGCTTTTTTTTGTTTTAGTTTTTAATGATTCTAAAATGACTTTAAAAAAGCTTGCTATGTAAGCATTAAAATCTCCATGATAAAATTTTTGAACTTATTGGAAGTTATTTCAGTTTCGAGAGGAAATTCTATTAAAAACTCTGACACCAAATGTTGAGTTACTTCCGAAATCGCACAAGCGACTCACTTCGGATCAAACTATGAAACTTGCCACTTGTTTTGCTTATTTTTAGTATATGCCGTTCATGTTAAAGGAAGTTTCCTGCTCTGAAGGTAAACTTATTTCCTTGAAGTAAATACTTTCTGGAAAAAGCAAACTGTTTTAATATTATTTAGAAGCGCTTTCTTTTTTGAAAAAGATACTAAAGAAACATTGTATGCAATCTATTTTTGGCATACTCATACTTTAATAAACTCACTTGCCATGTTTACTCTAAATTATAAAATTTGTCTAAATCTTTTTGCCGCATTAATTAAAATAAAAAAAATTCACGGAAATATTTATAACGGATATTGCAAACGATAAAAAAATGTTCAGTTCAACTTTTAAGCTTCAAGCATATGAGCTGTATGTTTTTTTTAACAATGTTAAATTTATTTTGAAATAAAATAATTATAAATTAATTTGAATATATTTTGCATTTATTTATTTGTTTATCATTTTCTTAACCGTGTTTTCGTGGCTATGCTTATTCATTTATCAAATATTTATAAAGTTCTTTAGTCGAATTCTCTGCTTCTTATTTTGTTGAAATATTATTACTTGCCATCTTCGGCGAATGTTTCCTCCAAATTTTTGTTAAATTTAATTACTTTCATATACAATTAAACTTTAAAATTTAATTCCTTGAATCAATCTGATGCATCTACAGCTACGGAAACTGTAATTATTCTTATTCCTTCAAGAACATAAAATGTGGCTCAAAAATTTCAAATTGTCCCAGTACAATAAATAAATTGCACAATTTTCAATTTATTTTCTATTAGAATTAATTAACTAATATTGTGTTAGATGCTGTCTTCATATGAGTGACGGGTTCTAACCTCAAAAGTTATAATAACTGTGCCAACACCTTGGTAAAATAAAATTCCATAGAAGGAATCAAAGTGTTATAAATAATTAATCACTTAATAGTAAATTTAAGATATTATAGGTATAATTCATCATGCTACTAACCAATTACAGATCATTTATTTCAGTTGTATTTACATCCTGCTTTGAAGTAATACACTAATTTAGGTGGAAATTCATAATTCAAAACCAGGACGACGATAAATGAAACCTGAGCATCCGTTCGAAACTTTATTACACCAATTAGAGGATATTTTGCCTTTTGTGCTGCAACGCACATCAAGTCCAGATACAGAGCTGAAAATCTTTGGAATTGGATCTCCAAACCGCGACCCTTTCCTTAAATTCTTCAGATTGAAACTTTGTAACGAAGTGGGAGCTTAAAGACCAGAATGTTCGAGCATTCCTAGCAGCCTTCATTTAGTATTAAGAGTTTTTGCCATTGATATGGCTTCGTGATACATTCGTGATTTTCTTTTCTTTTCGCTTTCTTTTTTCCTTCTATTTAGCCTGAATTTTCTTTCTAGTGGGGAAAAACTTATTTCACTGGCTATTTAAGTTTTCCCAAAGACCTCCCTTAGAAACATATACGTGACGACAACTTTTTTCATCAAGTTTCTGACAGCCACGCTAAAAGAGTTGCCCGAAATGCGTGGAGATGGGGGGAGGGGGTGTGAAAGAAAAATTGCTTTTCCCTGCCTCGTTCTTTGATGGATGGTGATGAAAGCTGCTTGTCGTCCCTTAATGCTCGGATCGTGACTTTCCGCGTGTCCCTGGTTCGGGTGACTTCTGGTTTCCTTCAGAACAGACTGAAAAAAAAAAAAAAAAAAAAAAAAAAAGAAACAAGTTTCAGTAAAATTTCGAAATTTTCCTGGCTTAAGTGTTTAGTGAAGCTACAGTTTTTTGGCGCACTTTTATTGAATTTGACTTGTTTCTAGTTTATGCAGATAGTAATTTGTGAATGATTTTTTCACTCACTTGCTGAAGTGCTAGAATTTTGAGATTTTTTTGCACTGATATGTTCCTGATAACAATGCGCTATTTTAATATTTTCAAATTTCTTTCCCATTCAACCGAATTAATTTATTGAATTTCGATTCATTAAACGGGAATCATTTGTTCGGGAATATATGACACATTGATTTCAGGATTCCATAATATTCATAAGAGGATTATAAACTAGTGACTGAAAAGTAGAAAATAATTAGAATACAGATATATATATATATTTTTTCTTAAAGACCAACTTTCTTTCTCTCGGTAGTGGATAGTTCAAGGCATCAAGAGTTCCAGGTTCGAAATTCGATACTCCAAAATTATATTGATTATAATGATCTGGCGTATTTAAGATGTGGTATATCGTAATGGTAAGAAATTCAATGATATTTTTCTTATTTATTATAATTTGATAATACAATTTATAATTTAAATGACATAGTGCAAATATATATTACGGTTTTTTTTATTTAATTCATGAAATGAACTAGTATTAAGAATGCATCAGCGTAAATCTCGTTACCTCTACAAATTTCCTTTATTGTTTGGGTTAGGTAATGCGTATGTGATTTGCACTGAAAAGTTAAAGCTTTTAAATTTATGACACATACAAAAACAATTAAAAATATTTACTACTTTGTTCATTTCAGTAAATTTGTTTTACGAAATTACCCAAAATTAAAATTACGAAATGACCCAAGCATAAGAGATATCGAAAAAGAGCAATATTACTTGGAAGATTTGATGAATGAAATTGTATCAAATGTAGTTTATTAATAATTTCAGCTTTCATTTTTTATATATTTACATTTTTTTTTAATTTTCAAACGAAAATTTATTATTTGATTAATTGAAATAATATATATTAAAATTAAATATTTATATCCAATGCTATCATTGACTTTTTGTTGAAATTTTAACATTTCAACTAAATGACGGTTCTTTTTTATTATTATTTATTTAACGATTTCACTAGCTCTGTACACGCCAAAATCGGGTGCGATTATTTGGCTTCTGTTTATGATATATTGTTACCGATATTTGACTTCAATTAACACCAATGGTTTAATTTGACGATGCCTGGCTCCGTATTTGCTTGGAACAGCGTTAACGCCTCAATATTTGGCTACTATGTGTTACTAATATTTTAACAACATTGCTGCGTTGTAGCCAATATTTGGCGAAAACGTAATGCTTGGCGTGAATATTTTAATATGGCGATGATTTGTGGAGTATTAATAGAAAAATTCCGTTTGCTCAGATATGAAATACGGGTTAGTTAACTACCATGAAAGAAAAATAGTGCGATGCAACATTATTTCCTCGGTGCACATACAAATGTTACGCGAATTTTTAAAAAATAATATGGCTTCCAACGTGTTAAATCGGGTGTTAAATGGCACAGTCGTTGATATGACGAGAAATTTGGCGAGATTAACTATTTTATGTTGTTTAGAAATGAGATTTTAAAATAATTAAAACAGACACCTTTAATAATGATGTTAAATTTAAGATTTCATTTTTGGAATTTAACAATTTATAATGTCGGAAAATGTTTGTTAAGTATAAGTTTGGCAGTTGCTGTTATTTTCTTTCTTCGTATTTGTTGCATCAGCATTTAGTATCAATAAAATATTATAAATAAAACTTCTCTAATTACCAAAATGCTGGAACATCAGATTCTTTCTAACTGTAGAATATGAAACTTCTTTGATATGGAACTAGGTAAATTTGCTTGTGTGACAAAATAACGTTCACAGTTATAAGAAAAGAATTTTAATTAAACTAATTTACAAAAAAAAAGAGTTCTGAAAGAAGTTCTTTAAATTATCGTTTGCTTTTTTACACGAAATTGTTAAGTTGTTTAAATGAAATCGTGTACGCGACCACAATTCAACGTTTGTAAAACCATTCTTATTGTCAAAGAAAATTCTTGCTTGCAAACTACAATCATAGCTAAGAAAATAATTTTTGATATCTGAATCAATTTTGGCGTTAGCATAATTTAACAAGAGGCAATATCGCAGAATAGTAACAATTAATGTAACAAATGAATTCTTTCATATTTATTCTTATTATTTCATTGAAATAACATTTTAAAATTTTGCTCTTATAGGCATTTTTTTTGTTATTTAAATCGATTTGATTAAAATGAACTGGACCATGGCACTTCAATGATTTTTTGTAGAATCAATTATTTTAATTTTAATTATTATTAAATTCCCATTTCCTTGTTTTACTAATGTGGAA
>JAPMOR010113252.1:141889-152092 GCA_026543865.1 Argiope aurantia | reverse complement strand
TTTTAACGAGACGCTAAAAGAATTGTGTGATATTTTTTAACGAGACGCTAAAAGAACTGTGTGAAGTTTTTTTTAAATTTTTAACCAAATCCACAAGAGGGTGTTTATTTGTTCATGTATATGCAAAAGTCGTGACAACTCAAAACTTAAGGTATATAAATGAAACTTGCTATTCTTAGCAACAAAACTGTAAATATGTGTCAAATTTTGGAGCCAATTAGTCATCGTTAAGATATGTAAAATGCATGCTTGATTATTTTTACTATATTGTCAAGTAAAATATTAAACATTCGATATTATATGAATGTTTGAGAAAGTCGTAGGGAAACTTGTGCCTACTAATAATATCTCATTAGCATAACCATATTTTAATCGTGGTTTGTTTTATTGTTATGCTTACATTTTTTGTTTTTCTTTTAATTAATAGAAAGTTATTAATACATACACACTCTATGCACTGTATGCAGAATACGATATATTGTTCTTTTTAAACTTATTTAAAGTATACTAAACTTATTTAAAAATTATTTAACTTATTAAACTTACTTAAGACTTATTTAAAATATAACATCATTAGAATAAAGATTTTTTGAAACTAATAAAAATATCAGATAACATAATGGTGTATCTATTTCTCGTTTTATTTAATTTCGAATTTGAATAAAATGACATGTCGAAGTCTCTTGGATAATAATTGCAAGAATCTAAATAGAACACGTATAAAGAAGAACGTTAGTCTTTTATTGATATTTTATTGATATCCACAGTTCTTTTACCTTGATTAAATGTAACAAAACTATCTTTTAGGCAAGATAAAGATGAATATCAAATTTTCAAAACCCAAACGTTAATTTAAAAGTTTGCTGTGTTTTCCTCCCTATTATATATTGCGAAACTCTTATCTTTAAAAAAGGTTTTTAACACAAATGTTTTTTACACTTGAAAAGTGTTTTTTTTTTTTTAATGATACCAATTTCATTTCCGTACGATTTTCTCTCTACTTTTAATATTTTTTTAGAAATTAATTTGATTTACGATCTATAACCATTTTTTAATTATTATGATGAAATTCAAACTGATTTCATTATTCCAGGAATTAAAAAATGAAATCCGCTATATTAAATTTCAAATTATCATGCGAGAGCTTAGTTTAGCGATATAAATTTTGATTAGCGAGAGTTGGATTTTTAAACCATAATTGATTACACAGAAGGCATTGATGAATTGAACCATCTGAAATATTTTGAAGAAAGTAGATTGAACTTCTGGTTAGCACAGAAATATTTTTAAGTGTGTGATTAAAAAAAAAAGTAGATGGCGGTAATTCAGAATTTAAACTGAACATTTTTTGAATTTGATACGTTTTCTAATAATGTAATATTCTAACGGTTATGATTTGAAATCAATTTCCACAGTCAATAATCTTCGATGGCTTATGGTCTTTATATGTGATTAAAAATAACAGAAGATGGCGGTAGTTCAAAATTTAAGCTCAACATTTTGAATTTGGTACGTTTTCTAATAATTTAAATTTCCAACGGTCTCAATATCAAGTCAGTTCTTTCAGATCTTCGATGACTCGTGGTCTTTATATCGAACCAATTTTTTTCTATATCACAAACCTTATAAGTAAAACATCATGCTCTCACATCATAATATTGCTTTTTTTTTATCAATAATTTTGAAATAGGATTTCCGCTTTTACTTCGTTATATATACACTATTGAATTTACATATTCAGTAAGTAATTTGTAGTAGATTATTTACATTAAATTCACATTTTTCCTTCTTGTCAAATAAAATTTTGAAATTTTTAATAAATGGCACTATGACCAAGAAAAACAATATTCTGAACGAACAGACTAGAAAGCAAGTACAGAAATTTTCTTTTCGATTCAGTTTTTTTTTTCTTGTGATTTTTCTTCTGTAATTTTTATTAATTTTTCTGTATTGCTTCCTTGAAGAAGAAAGAGAAATATTCTGAGAAACGGCTATTTTCAGCAACTGAACATTATTTAATTATTATATTATCGCTATGTTATTTTAGTTCACATTTATGCAAATATATATGTTCAACTTAATTCCTTTCTTGAAACTGATAAGCATATCCACCATAAGTAGGCCAGGACTGACCTCGTTGAGCATATAGTTGGATGGAATAATAAAACCCTAAGTGGCTAGTGTGTAGAAATGCAAACCCATCCTAAAAAAGGTCATTCGGTCAACACGCCTGTTAGCGGAGTGTCCATATAGGGTCATTAACATCGCATACCTCTCTGAATAAACCACCTGTTTCTAACAGCCATCCAGTTTATTCTTTTCCTTGTAAATGGTTTTCAAAAACGCTCACAAATATGAATTCCATATGCATGTTTCATTTGTTTGTATGTCATTTAATAAAGTTTCTTTGTGTAAAAAAAAAAAAAAAAAAAAAGCATCGTTTATCCATTTGAAATCTAGTCATATGACTTAATTTGTGAATGACTTTTTAATCTTGCTCTTAGTCAGATGCAGAAGTCTATTTTGGTCATTATAAAGAGTGAAATTTCGATTCGGACATTAGTTTTTAGTTTACCATTTGCTAAATCGTATCCCTAATAACAAATATAACATGAAAAAAATAGTATTTTATTTTTTTCAACTATCATAAGGGTCATGTTAACTATAATGTAGCCAACATTTGAAACGGATACTATCCAATAAAAATAAAAACTGATTATGACAAAATATTATATGGGAATTCTTAACCTCATAGTAAAACATAGAAAAAAAGAAAGAGAACATGTATTGTAATAGAAAAGTGCTTGGCTCTGGATCTTGATTTAATTCGTCCTTTAAGTCCAAGCGATCAATTTACTGCTCTCCTCCCTATCCACCCCCTCAAAAAATTATTAAAAAGTTTTTGAAAAAAGCGAAAAAATTTGGACTTACCACTTCAAATTTTATATCAAATTTTAAACCGTCCGTATTCCTCAATAAAAAAAAAGGGTTTTTTTTTAACGTGCATCGTTATTTATTTTAAATCGAAGACAATTAATTAAATCGAAGACAATTAGCCAATTGTTAATTGACGGTATTTTTTCCTATTTAAGGCCATTTTAGTTATAATTAAAATTATATTTTTTAAATATTGGGAATCAGTTTATAAGGTATGAATAGAATTTCTTACGGATAATTATCTTCAAAGTTGTTATCAGAAATAACAAAATCAAAAAAAAAAAAAAAAAAGGTCCTTAGTGGTAAAAGCCGGTTTGTATGCTTTTAAAAAATACATCATTCTTACTAAATTAGAAAGTATATTTGAATGATACAACATTTTTTACATCTAATTTGTGAATTTCTTATCAAAATTCAATTTTTCAAATTTATATTTTTTCTAAGACACTTGTGATATATTAAATTAATTTCTCATTTATAATTTTTGTCATTCGTTATTTGGAATAGAACTTGTAATTTGTGATCCTTCAGTTACAATTAATTATTTGAATTTTTATCCATATTTTAGAAATTTCTCACTGCATTGACATATTTAGAGATGATGGGATTTTATTGATTTATTGAGGATTGATTTTTGATAAATTTATAAAGCAGTCTGAAAAAAGCAATTGCCCATTCTTTATTAATGAAAGACGAGATGGTGTTAAGGAAATTCTTCCTAGAATTACGATGAGTTTTTTTAATAGTCCTTAAGAATTTTCATTTTTATTTTGAAATGATTTGAAGGGATTTTTTTTTTTCAGTCTGGAATCAAATAATCTCAAAATACATTTTCTCTATCATTAAACAAAAAGCTTTAACAGAATTTCAGAATTTGTGAAGATAAAAATTAAATTTGTTTTAAATACTAAAGAAGTTCGTAACTGAAGAAATTTCCATTTATCAACAACTATGCGTCTTATAATATAGTTTTGTAGCTATAATTATTACTGAATAAATGTGCACGAAAAAACTGTTATTGTTAAAATGCGGTGTCAAATGAGCACAAAATAGCATATTTCATTGAACGAATGCAGCCTCTTTAGAAGCGCAAGTAACAAAAATGTCCCCCCCCCTCCTCCTTTTAAAAGCAATAAGTCTAAAATATAAAATGAATAAAAACAAAGTGAAAGTATGGCGAAGTATAATATTTAAAATCGGAACTTATATAGGTCGATAATTTCTTTTAAAAAATTGTATTTATATTTTTTCAATGTTATTGCATTTATACTAATAAATAGAACTGGGCGATGACCGAACTTCATCATCGCGATATATCGTCCAACACATGTCGATATTTTTCGATATATCGTGGTATCGTTATTTATTTATAGCTATTATAAGTTATAAATAACATTTCTTAACATATTGACTGATCAGAACGACTCCAAATAAAAGGAAGTTCCAACTTATATAATAAAAATATTAGTTTTCTTTTAAATAAAAATAGTTAGAAAATTGTGTTAAAATACCTTTAATAAAATGTGGCGATGCCAAAGCTGTGTCTGCATGTTACAATTTATAATATTGCGTTTTTTCGGTATAATTTTTAAAAATTTACCCATTTTATTGCTGACTTAAAAAAAAAAGCAATTTTCAATTTCTTTCATTCTTCATAGAAAAAAAAAAATAGGAACACGACATGATAATACCTTTAACAAATAAAATTAAGTAGTTTTAATAAATCATGAATTCCATATCTGATGTCTTGGAAAATTAATTTTGTATATGAATAAAACAACAATCATTAGTAACAAAAATAAACACTAACCGGTAATCAAAACGAAATCGAAAACGCAAATTAATTGTGAATTTCGACTTATTATATCGCGATTCATCGTGAACAATTATTCTTGATCATGATTTCGATACATCGATATTTTTGGAAGACTGACATCGAAAAATCATTTTTAAAAAATATTCATTTTCTTTTTCGATAAATCGAAAATTGGCACAACCCTACTAATAAAACAAATTTGGTTTAAAAGAATTATGATTTAGAATTTATATTAAAATTTTAAATCTTACTACTTTTAAAAAATATAATGTTATGTATATAAGCATATTTAGTGACATTTTTTTTTAAATACCCTGTGTAATTTTTTCATTAGATGTTCCTCTTTGTGTAATTTCATATTTTTTCACTTTACATGCTTAGCTGTCCGTCAGGTACATCCAGAGGATAACAAAAAAGTAAAATACAAATTTAAAAAGGCAGCAGACGATTTTTCTCAATTCAGAGAGAGAAAAAGAAAGCCGCCGATGACTCACCTTTCGAGAGGGCTGCCACCACCAAAACACAACAAATCAAACAAAGAAAACATCTCAACTCGTTCTCCGAATACCTAAAGGCGGAAGAGATAGCGGCACTGTGGTTTGGTTTGGTTTTCGTTCTCTTGAGGTCAACAGACGGACGAGTGGTAGGCATAAAGATATTCTAATGTTCGAATTTCTTCCCCCACCTACAGCTGTTATTACATGCTCGCGGCTGCTGCAGAATTAAAATGGGTCTTTCGAACGAACGACCGGCTTTTTAGAACGTTGGTGGAATTTGGCGCCTAACTTTGTAGTGAATTAAAGAAGACAGAATTGTCGGAAAATATTTAAACTTGGGTTTTAAAAAAAAACTTTATATTGTAGGAAAACTTGTGGAACAAGTTTGCTGAACTAAACTCGTTGTCGTCTATAAATGTATGAAAAAAAGTGGAAATGAAGATTGCCAATGTTCATCGATTTTTCGATCGAATTCCCCGCGTGGGAGAGAGGAATGTTTGAAAAGACCGCTGTGGTTTCATGGGGAGATTGTTTGATTTGAAGATCGTCTGCAGTTAATAACTTATATAGGGTGACTCAGAACAAGAAAAAGTAATTGAATAGTTTTCCATCCAAATAAAAAAAATGCCCAAGACTTTTGTTTCAAATGAGATTATTTATTACTATCAAATTATTGTTACATGATTTGTGAAATAAACGGTTCTCCAATACGATATTACTTTTTACTAAATTATTGAAATAACGTAAAAATTTATAGTTAATCCTACAAAATTGAAGTGCATTCTAACCACACAATTTTAGATAAAATTAGATGAATTAGAATAGCATGAGTTTTGAACAAATGTGGAAAAATTTCTTTTTGCAGTGTATTTGAATTTCAATTTTAACACGTTTTGGCGAATGTAATAATTATCAGTAAAAATAGTTCACATTTTTCAACTTTGGAAACATTTTGCCTTTTCTCTTCTGGTTAATTTAAAATTTTTGAGCATTCTGTGTTTAATATCATAATTGTGAACTTAATTGAATTTATAAATTTTTATTTAGAATTATTATATAATTTCAGAGGAAGTAGTAATTCTAATTTATTAATATTTGCTATGTATTTAGAAATTTATACATTCTTAGATAGTAAGTTAAATCTCGTTCAAAATTAGTAGTTATAAATTTTCAGCAAATCATCCATCGTATAAAATAAAAGAACTAGTACATTCAAAGCATAAATATATAAGATATTTTTGTTATAGTATGCTGTGCTTGAACATACAGTTGACTAAAATGTCCCAGATTTAGAATGAAAGAATTCTTGTGATTCCCGATTTCATTCTAGGGCATCGAATTATTAAAATTTATGACTTCAATACCCCAAAGGTTAGAAAATTCTTATTTAGCCATTAGTCAATACTGACATACCCTTCGAGGACATACAATGTTGTAAGAGGTTTGAAATGATAAGTACGGATGGTTGGAATGTCAATATTTTCTTTTAAAACAGAGATTCTGACGGAAAGTACTTTCTCTTTATTTTCTAATCTTGGATGATAAGATCAATCTCTTTTTAATTGCCTGTGGTATTATCTTTTCTTACCATTATTTAATAGTAATAAAGCAAACAATTACATAGGTAGTGTGTGACATAATGGAACGATAGATTAAAATGATATGAAAAGTGATAAGAAAAAAATATTCATTTCGCATGCGGAATTAATTTTTGACTTCATATCTAGTATAATTTGTACGCAGAGAAAACATCTATACTAGTACAAAGCAATCCAAGAATGCGAAGAGAATACATTAGTTCATTTGCGGAATGAATTATTGATATAACATTTTTACTATTCGCACGTAAGAAAAAAAAATCTTCTTGCATAAATGATTACATAATATTTGCATGAGGTATAAATTTTTGGTACGATATCTGTACAATTTCTTGCGTAGAGATGAAAATTGCACTAATTAAGTAATCTGTAGAAAAGTGCGCAAACTTAATTTAATATCTCTATCAGTTCATGTACAGATTTTTAAAAACTCTGCTGGTATAAAATGGTCTGTAGAATGATTTATTTAAACTTCCTCATTAACCATATCGTGTAGAAAGAAAAAAATTCTGTCTGTTCAGTATAATCAGCAAAATGATCAGAATAATATATTAGTCCACGTGCAGATTTGAAGTGTTAAAACAACTGCAACAATTCGTGCTTAAGGCAGAAAATTTTGCTAAGATAAATAATCTATATCCTTTCTATCTAGATCTATTGCTAAGATAAATAATCTTAGATATCTTAAGCAGATATCTAAGATAAGCTATCTGCATAATGATGAGAGCGCATATTAGTTTAGCATATAGAATGAATTATTCGTACAAAATCTCATCTAGTTCGTGCGTAGATGGATAAGTTCTGCTTTAATATCTGGACTGTGAAAACATTTTCCTTTTTTTTCTTTAAATTGAAAAGGGTGATGTTTTAACTATAATAAATTGGATATAGGGAGTTCTAACTTAATTTCTCACAAAATTTTAACTTTTTATTATTGTATATCCATTGCTTTTTGTCTTCCTATCTTTCAAATTAAGTACTCATTATTGCTTCCCGACCATTAAATGACTATGCCCCACTCCTGTGTGAGGGGGGGGGGGCTCAATTTTTCTTAACTACTTAACCAGTTAAATGTATACTCCTCATGGAAAAAGTACAACATTTTGCGTTATGACGAGTTTATTCGCCAAGAATAATGGATAGTGACAATTTGCAATTTGAATTTCAATTTTAGTAAAAACTGAAACATATTCGTAAATTTTAAGATGTTTAAAATATTTTGAAGTCAAGTCGAAATCAAAAGAAGAAATAAAAGACCATTAATAATTATTATTAAAAAAATCCCACATATAATACGAATAATTTTTCTTAAATGTATCGTTATGTTGTATTAGTCATTCAATTTTTTTAATGTTTCTTTTCGTTCATATGCAAAAAATAAAAATCATTTCATTACAACGTAAATTCTTATTGCCCATACTGTGTTTGACGAGTTTACTCATCATCGCTATATTTTTGCGACACGACTTAGATGCGCATTTTCCGAAGAGGTCGAAACAGTTAACTGGTTAATGAATAGAAATTATAAAATAAATCAAAGCTACCGAAATTTTGTGTAAAGAAATGAAACCCATATAGTTTTAGTGAAACGTCAAAACTGCGAGATTTTTCTTCAAGCTCTTGCTCTTCAACAAAGCTATTTCTAAAACATAAAGAAAAAAGCGCTCGCATATTTTATAGCAATGTGAAACATGATTTCCTAAATTCAAAAGGATCCCCTGTAAGACAGGAGATATTGTTATAAAATGAACAGCAAGTATGAAGCCATTAACGTCATATCTAAAAATAAAACTAGGCAGTGAAACCTCAAGAATACGAAGTTCTTAACCACCGATGGGCCCCCCCCCCCTCTTGCTCTTTTTCATGCCTGCCCTTCGTTGATATTAATGCGTCCATGAGCCATATTTGTCAGACATTCTGCCTTTCCACCAGCGACTGAAGACGGCACGAGGATCCATTGAATGAATTACGGCAAGAATAGCGTCTTTTTATGACAGCAGCTGCCCTCAACGAACGCACGTGGCGAAATTGAATAATATATATAGTAATACTTAGTATCTCTCCATTTTCGCTTTTTTCTTTCTTCTGGGTCGGTGATCTGACTTTTACGGCGACGAATAACTTATGTAGCTCTTCATTTGAGATTTTGGAATTTCTTTTCTTGGAAATGGTGATCGCCGGCCGATTCGTTGGAGTACACTTGTTGGCTCTTGAGCTGTTAGTGACATCTTTCGGAAGTTGACTCGCACAGTAAATTGTTATAAATGATTGATGTCTTACTTAATGATATATTTCTAGTGTTACTTTTTAATATTAGGGTGAATTTGTGACCAGATATCCCAGATTAACCGAAACAACTGATTTTTTTTTTATCATTATTGAGATATCCCGAATTAAACAAGACAACCCCCTGCTTAATGTTAATTTTGGTTTGGAAAATATCTTGAATTATTCTGATTTTTACTTAGATAGTTATAACTAAATATCTAATGTCTTAAAATTTTGAAATGTGTTACTATGATTTTCTTTTTAAATTTAATTTTGGAAGAATTTTCGATCACAATTCTGATTGTATACCGAATATAGTAAACCATCTTAAAATATATTTGTCTGATGGAATCATTCCTAAGATAAAATTCTAAAAATAATAATACTATATAATTGATTAAAAATTTTCTACTCTTTACTTTCTGCAAAGTATACTAGAAAAAACTGTTGCAATCATCAAAATTCATTTTGTGAGATTTCGTTGTATCTGCGTTTTACAGATCTCCCTATGTTTTCTAATTTCATTTTTAGAATTATATCTAATTATATGTGAGCACAAAAAAGCACATTACTTGAAATTGTTAAAATTTTATATGTAATCGTCTTCTGTTTGTCTGCCTGTAGGTATATGAGCACGATAAAACAAAAAGGTAAAAAGTTATATGGATAAAATTTAAATATCATCAGCATATCATCGAAATAAAAGATGTACATTGAATTTTGAACCAAATCTGTTGGAGAAGTGAAAGATATTTGCTGCTCTGCATATTCATGCGTATGTTAGTGTGATAATTAAAAAAATATAAAGACTAGACTAAAAACTAGATACAAAATTTCATCTAAGATGTAGATCTGTGCGAAATTTTGATTTCAATTGATGGAAAAGAAGGTTGCACAAATACATTTTTTTTTCACTATCCCGCGAAACGTGAAATGTGCCATACGGCATCACTATACGCGGAAGTCGTTTCCAGGCTTTGACCTTGTACAAGCTGAGGTTCGAACTCGCAACATTAGGGTTCATAGCCGAGTAACAAAGCCACTAGACAAAAGTGTACACTCGTGTCCGGAAGTTGTTATCTGACTT
>JAPMOR010113252.1:115573-141879 GCA_026543865.1 Argiope aurantia | reverse complement strand
TCGTGTCCGGAAGTTGTTATCTGACTTTTATGAAGTTACCACCACAACCTTATGACCTTCGTGATCTTAGAGATTTCCTATCTCTACCCTAAACTATTCGCTTTTGATGGATTTGTGTCTTGGGTTGTTTGCAGTTTGGTTTTAATTGGTTCTTTATTTATGTAATTGTTCTGGCACAGTTTCTATTGTTTTTATGTAAGTTTATAGCTATTAAAAACTGTACGTTTCTGCTCATATTCTTGATTTACCATTTAGTAATGTTTTTTTTTTAATGTGTTTATCATTAGAGATCTACTTTGTATTTTCACCTTGTATTTGTGTCATTCATCTATTTTTCACTTTATATAATGGGATAGATATGATTTTAGATGTTGGTACATTGTTTGATATTGCTATAAGTCTATGTCTACTATATTACTATATCTGCTATGTCTTCCATCCTTTGGACAATGTCATGTTTTTTTATGCTTATGTGTGTTCCTGCTTTCTATATGTGCTTTTCAACTTAATCTACTGAACTCAGAATTGGTTTCTATTTAATTTAAATATTTTATTTTAGTCAAATGAACTATAATGTATACCCTTATTTACCGTCCATATTCTGGCTATTACTGTAAGGCTTTTAATAAATAATGGTACTCTCCCTGGCGACCTTCAAGGTCTTATACCCTTTCGGGTAGGTTGGTCATCGTGGGGTAGACCAAGAGGAGTGTAAGAGAACAGGAAATCAAATGGTAGATTATCTAGTCTTAAATTTTAAAAAAATCGCATGAATTTAGCAAGGAATGATTATTTTACTGAATTTTTATTTGGATCGATTGCTCAGCAGCATGTTTTCATCTGTTCTTATGGAAAGTCTACAACTGCGCATGCACTGCATTCTTAATATAAGAATGTCCTCGTGCAGAAATTTCTGGATGATTAAGATAAATTAATTGAAGTACATTTCTAAGATTAATTGAAAAATTCCACCTGACGCTTAAGTATATTTTTCATATCCCACTTATTTAGTATAGACAATAATAAATGCTTTTGTACCTTTTTTTTTACTATTTGCAAATTAAAGGATTAATAAAATTCAATAGAAATCAAAAAACAATAAAGAATTGTTATCGTAACTCAGGAAAAAATATTTTTAGTCTACTCAGGATATGTAACATCTTTATTAAAAATTATAGAAAATAGGCCGTGAAATAATTCTGAATTTCCAACTTTAATTTTCTTCCAACTTTAATTTTCAAATGGACGTTAGAAAAAATATGTACCTTACCTTTCTTTATGTACCTTATATTACCTTTAAAACTAGATAATTTGCATACCAATGATGTATATTTTTTATTTTGCAGGATTTATTATTATTGCCATAACTCTAAGTTTAATAAACCCGATTTTTAGATCGCAGTACTCATTCCTACTTAATTAACTATTCAAATCAAATAATTTCTGATGTATATAGTTCTTTCCAACAAACTAAAACTCTGGCAATTATCTAGAAGTTTCTTAAAAACTGTCTAGTAAATTACGAGTAGTATTCAAGCTATTAAAGACACATGTGCCTGAATAATAATCGGTTTCAGAATTATTTGGGGCATTTACCGAGATATTTACTTATAACATGCATCCTGACCACGGTTTATATCTCTCTCATTAACTGCACCTTTAGCATTAATTGGTCCAATTCCGGAACATGTTCAGTTCTATGAATTAATTGATCCTTTGAATATTTGATTAATCGTATATCCTCATAGGATTTAATGCACACAGAAAGTTTTATCGAATATGAAATGCTATGCTTTATAGAAATAGAATTGATTTATAATTATCCACTTTAATTGATTAAATTGCTTAATTTTATGTTAATGCAGTAATACTTCTTTATTATGTCTTTCAAGGGATTTTCCAAACTTATGTAAACGACGAATTTCGGTTTTAATTTTAGAACATTTATTATTGATCACATGTACTATTATTATTGAAACCTCAAAGAATTTTCATATCTTTAAATTTTTTAACTTATAAGTGTCGTAAAAACTTCGTAATCTTTAAATTTATAAGTTTTTAAACCTTTTTTTAGGACTTAGTCTTTTTTGAATATTATCATGCAGGTAGTATTACTAAATATAAAAATGCTTTAGATGTCTTTTGAATCCAATTTTTATATAAATTGATATCACTTAATGATAATTATATCACTTTTATTGCAATAACCTCTCTGGAGTAATCTGTACAATATATATATTTATCCGTTTATTTTTCTGTTATTATAAGATTTATTATTATTTATTTTTTTTTACTTTCCCATATACAAAGAAAAATTATTGTAATAATAAAAAAAATTAAATTTGAGATTTTGATAAATCTGCAGGTTTCAGATCTCCCTGAATTTGAATATCGCATTTTTAGCATTGTGTCTGTCTATTCGTTGGCCTGTCTTTGAACACGATAGTTCAAAAACGCTTTTTGCTATACTGAGGAAATTTGGTATACGGACTTTATATCAAATTTGTAGATATATATCATTTTTAACAAATTCTATTCAGTAATATATTTATCGGAGAGATGCCAGAATGTTTCAGAGATACCAGTCCCTTTGGTTATAACTGTCTATATAACGATGTGATCCCAACATGTATTGGTTTAGTGTTATCATCTTTCCGCAACACTTCTGTCAATCAGCTGTAAATTTCTTTGTAAAAGATTAAGAATATTTCAAATTTTGTAATAAAAGAAGTTGTTCTTTGGCTAGCTCTATTTTATAAAATAAAAAAAAATATTCTAAATTTACATAATTGGACGATATCTGTAGAAAAAAATCCAAAATTACTTTTTTAAATATGTATTATTTTTTATTACAAAATGAAATATATATATCAAAATGATTGCATACAAAATTAATAAATGCATTTTTAAAGTATATATTTTTATTACAAAATGAAATATATAACAAAATGATTGCATACAAAATTAATAAATGCATTTTTAAAGTATATATTTTTATTACAAAATGAAATATATAACAAAATGATTGCATACAAAATTAATAAATGCATTTTTTAAAGTATATATTCTTATTACAAAATAAAAAATATACAAATATAAAATCCTCCCTTCACCCACTCTTTAATTTTGTAATATATTACACTTGTTTTTACTGTTATAAATCAAGTTCATCCCTTAAATGGTTTTGTTTTAAATTCTTTATCTACATAATTTTTTTTTTACAAAAATAGTTTTTTTAAAGAACTAACCTTCAATTCAAACTTCTAAGTTAATTCAATTAAATACATACAAAATTTATTATTTCGATGTTGTAATTGAATGTTCTTGTGAAATTTAAAAACATTTGTTCTAAACGCAATAGAGTCCGAGAAAAATTTATTTTGAAAACAGAAAGTATATCTAAAAGATTTTTTATAATATATTAATTATATAAATAAGATGGAAGTTGTTTGTTATGCGAAACTTCATTTTGATTGGTGAGTCAAACTGACTAATTCAATAAAAAAATGATCAACAATCTTAAATATCGTATTAATCAGAAATAATTGATGTCTTGAAAGTTCAGTGTAGATGATTCATCATTTAATACCTGAATTGAATGACGCCAATTTAAATGAGGCAAAACGAAAGCGAGAACAATATATTAAAAGAAGTTTTACTATACTTTTATTTTTCTAATGACAAACTGATTCACTTACACAAATGGTACAAAAACATAAGGATGTACAAATATTTCCTTTATACAGAATTTTTCCATAGGTGCAATCAATTCTGAAAGAATATGCAATTTAAAAAATTATTCAGCGAATTAATTATCATAATATATTTGTTATATTTTATTTCTTTAACATTGAATTATTTAACATTAAATAGAAAGCATTTTATCATTTATTTATGGTTAATAACTCTAGATAATTACAAAAATAATTTTTTGTCATAATTATCATTGTAATTAATAATCTTAATATCACTACTATGAAAAGAAGCTTAGCATACCTTACATAGACTATTGTGACCGTCTACTAATGATGGCAGACACCACTCAGGCGACTTGTTACTTACATCTATGGGTAGTTGATGTAAGTAAGGCTGATTGCATTAGATTGCTTATAAAAGATTGTTCCCAGTCGCATTACAACGGGGAGCCGAGGATTGCTAGAGTGGTATATATGCTGCAATTTACTTAAGGAGAATAATGGAAACGTAACTCTGTCTTAAATATATCACTTTTCAATGCCAAATGGACTAAAAAAGGAAAAAAATCACCGGAGGATATTGCGAAGTCCTTTAATGCACTGCGAGGGGGGAATCCTACTATGCTCCACGTACTATTTACAATACATCATTACAATATCAGTTAAAAATGCCTAAAGACATTGCTATTGTTACATAAATAGTTGGATGTGTAAATGGTAAAAAAAGAAAACATAATTTGCTGAATGCCGACCAGCAATGCTCTATTCCTCAAGAAAACGCAAGTCATAAAGCGAAGTGGAGGAATACACTAAGTTCGTACTTGTAGAAATTCACATTATATTCAAATTGTTATTCAACAGCACAAAAGTGTTCAGAATGCTGAGAGACGGCTCACTTCTGGATCAACAATCTAAAGAAAGAAGCGACTCAAATGACTCGCTTTAGTTCTCTCGTTTATGTATAGTTGTCGTGACAGGATATAATACTTTCAAGAAGAATATGCAGATTTGAATTCCTATTAATGATAGCGTCATATTTCTTGTATTTCCTGCAACATTCATTTTTATTGCCAAGGCCTAGGATTAATCATACAACATCCATCATAATACTTTCAAATCTCTACTTCTTCCTATGAAACTAACTGCAAAATAAAGCGCACATTGACTGTTTCAACCCACCCACACGGATACATCTTGATGACCAAACCGCCGTGGCAGCATTGGTAGGACCTGAAATTGAATTCTGATGGCTATTACCGTCCACGATACAATCCTTTTCGTGGGAAGCACATCCGATCATCCGTAGGAGGTAGTCGACCCCACTTCATTTTTGTACTCACTCAGTTGACGAGAATCAACCACCGTGGCGGAAACTTCCCATCCACATAGCTGAAGTGCTTCCAAGTAAGAGTAACAGCAAGGGGAAGCAATATTACAAACTCATGAATTTGCAATATCTTTAGGATATTGTTCAACATTCAGAATATTGAACACCATCGTTTAAATATTGAGCAATCTAATCTGATAATTTTAGGTCGCTATGATCTGGTGGTAAGGTCTCGGCTTTAGAACCGGAGGCTTTCAGGTTGGAGAACTGATCCCACCGAAAAACCGTCATATAAGCGGGTCTGGTGCACGTTAAATCCATCGGGCCAAACGTCCTCCCGCCGGTATGAAGTGGAAGCTTGGTGAGGGAGGTGCCAGCTGAGGTGTCATCCTCGTCATCTGACCGAGGTTCAAAATTGCTAGGTTCGTCTCAAAATAGCTTTAGTATTGTTTTAAAACGGGACATTGATATAATTAAAACAAACCAAACAAATCTGATTATTTATCTTATGGATTAAGGATCATCTCTATGGCAAGTGGCTGAAGATAATTGAAGTATGCCTAACTCCTAATTAAAATAAAAAGAATCTGCTCGCCACACAGAACTTCTTTGTAATGAATAATTCTTTTATGTTCGATATAGTTAGAGCTTCACATGTACTTTACCAAACATATACCGATGTTATAAATGGATTGAATCAAATCACGATATTTCTGTGCCTATAATTAGCTATATGTGTTGTGAAATAAGCTTTAAAAACATGCATACGAGTTAAACTCTATTTCAAATAAAGGTTATTAGTTAACCATTTTTGATATTTTTAAGTTATATATAGGTTTACTGATAAAATTTAAATGAACAGCTGTAATATTTCATTAGCTCAGACACGAAGCAGTTTGGTTTCTATCTTGGCAAAACGAATTCTTTTCGCACCTGCAAAATTTCCTCTGAAAGCTGATATCATCCAACTTTCTGAATAATGAATGAATGAATGAATTGCATCACAGTGATGAATTACAGCATCTGTTAGGAACAACTTATCGCTGTCCCTTTTTTGAGACCATTCCAGCCCTTTCATTACTGAATGCACTTTAGTATAATTAGATCAGTAACAGCGTACGCTCTTTTCCATATTACAGTAAGTGAAGTCATAAGAGAGAAGATTAGAAATTGAAAGATGCAGACCCAGACGTCTGAAATTCTGATTAATGTCGATAATAAATGTGTCCCTCGGCGATGCTATTTTAATTAAAAGATAAGTACGAGAGTAAACTGTTTCTATGAATATCAGTTAATAAAAGAAGCACTGTGTCATGCAGCAATTGCTGTTTACAAAAGGAGAGACCCGGAGAATGAATATTAAAAATTAACTGTTATGTGAACAGTGGACAAACTCCCATTCATTTTTTAAAGGTGTGCTTTTATTCTATTTTTACGGATTAAAAAGCCTCATGTTAGATGCATGACTTGTTGTCCTGACATCAGTCGTATAAGAGATACTTCCCAAATATTCCTTGTGCAGCTTTAAAACTAGAAAATAATCTAACTATACAGTTCGAAGAACTTGAACGGGGGGAGGGGGTATTACTTTAAAAAGTAAATATGTCTTATAATTAATTTTAGAAACATTTGAATTTGGATTGCTTGGCTTGCAGCTGTTTAATTTCTGTGCTAAACGGCCTTGATAAAAGCATTTTTTGAATAAACAGGCTTGATAAAAATATTTTCTGTTATAAAATGAAGAGTGATTTATTTTGTCAAGATATTTCAAGTGGGCATTTGGCTACAAACCCTGCGAAACTGGTCTTTCCAAAACTATCTAGCATACTCTCTAGTAAAGGTCTTATCCACCTTTTATTCCATACAGTTGTGAACCTTTAGCGAGGCGATGACTTTCACGAATGTTCACAACTATCATAAATGCCAGTTTTGACTCTTTCCTTTTAGGCCTATCTTTTCATACTGATGTAATGTAATCAAAGTTCTTAATATTTTATTCATTTTAATGCGTATATATTTATACTGGAGAATCTACATTCAAGTATAGAACTTGAAATTAAATTTAACATTATAGCATTTATACTAAAATGTGTGCATTTGTAATAAATTGTTAAAACGTATATAAAATGCGTTTATTAGGTACTTTCTTACACTAAAATGTCAGAAAATAGGAATAAAGGGAAGATTTTTATAATTATAAAAATGTTGTAATAAGGAAACTTTTATAGAACTCTAGCAAATACGGCTCGTCTTGTCTTCTATATATATTGTTACAAACTTGTAATATTGCTTCCCAGCATGGTTAGTTCTATCACGGGAAAGACCGATTTACAGTCATCTGTAATGGATGCTGCTCGGGTACTGAACCAGTGATCCCAGAGCTTGGCGACAAACGTGCCTACCGTTTTGCAACTTGGCGACGAATTTAGCGACAAAATAGATAATGCTGGAAACTTCGGGAATTTTAACGATCCGTCCATTAGGAACCGAGATACGTCTGATTGGACCAGAAGGTTCTAGGCCCACCTCCCGGAAACGATAAAAGGTCGGCAGTCTCAGGCCGAGTTATATTGTCTTTTGTGGAAGCAGCATCAAATTGTGTGTGGAGTAGCCAGTTGTGTGGTAGTGATTCGGCAGTAGGATACAACTAAAGCGAGGAGTCAGTGGAGAATTTCAGCCGTTTGGAGAGACCGTAGAGCGAAGCTCCGAGAATCCCCTCTCCTGCTGAATCCTGTCTGGACGCTTTGTGTGCTATGGTCGAATACTACTTGTGGGCTACTGTGTGTTGTAGTGTGCTGTTGTGAGTTCGTCTCAGCTGTACATATTTGTCGTCTTTGTATTAGTGTCTTCGTGTTTTAATAAGCGGTGTCGTTGTTTTCTACTGAGGTCTACTGATTGTGTTTTCATACCATACATCCACTTCAAGCGAACACGGTGATCCGCAACAATATTAAAGAATATAATTATACTACAGAAAATAAATGCATTTTAAGCTTTAACAATATAGGTTCTAAATATATAGCAAGGTTCTAAATAAAATAACATATATTTTATTTTTATGATAACGATTATAAATATTTATTATTAACCAATGTGATATCACACTATTTGTATAAAAGTGTATTGTTTACAACATATATTTAATTCTTCTATACTGATTAACTCGTTTTTTCTTCTTCTTTCCAGGTAAGTGATATTTCATCTTTCTTTCAAAACTACGAAGTTGTACATATTGGTAAAGTATGTTTCAGATTTTTTTTTATTATTATAATTTTTTTCATTTCTTCTGCGATCGGCTATGCCATATTTAAATTTCTGGAAGAATATTGTTGATTATGATTGGTAAAATACGTGTTAAATAAATGGCATTCAAAGGACGTCCTAGTTGAAGGTTTAATTAAAAAAAATTACTGTTTTCTTCAGAACATTATTGAATTGAAACCTGACTAAGTTAGTTGTTAGTAATGTTTTTGTATTAACAGATTTTTAATTGAATTTGTTGAACCGAATAAAATCATACTTAGATCATGAAACGAATTTTGAGAGTTTGTCAAAAAAATTGAAATTTATCATTTTGATTTCTTTTTACAAAAATAATCCCTGAAATTATCCAAGAAAATTTTAATTTGTCAAATAGGGTTTTTTTTTTTGAAATACCAATTGCATTGTTTGTTTTGACTATTATTATGAAAAAAATTTATAGTTATCTTGAAATGCCTTCAAATAAGACTTCTCATATTTTGAAAAAAAAAAGCAGTAATTATTTTGAAAACATTAATAGATTAATATGACTGGGTGACTGATTTTACATCTTACCCATCAAGAAACTGCAACTTCGCATGAAAAATTGAATAAGGACTTTTAAAAAAGACCTTAGATCCTTGGAAACAGAAACTTGCATTGTAAGAAAACGTGCATATCTTATCCTGCCTGTAAGCATTGTTTTCTACCGACATGGCTCGCTTTTCAAGGGCGGAATTGTCACGATTTGTCAACGCTTTTGTGCTTGTCACTCTTTTCAGCAGTTAGAAATGGTTACATTGCTTATTGATATCTAGTTACGTTAATGCGTTTGCAAATATTCACGAAGTCATTGACCAATTTCATGCATTTACAATAGATCTCTTCATTCTAGAATTCCATACTTATATCAACATTCATTCCAACTTACGGAGAGAGCTTTCCAGATCAAAATACATGGCCATTGTGTTTTTTTACTCGACTTGCGTTCTAAATATTTCAAAAATAATAAGTAATTTAGGATTGATATGCGATAAATTGACACCAATTGCTCTTTTTCTTTTAAATTTATTTAAACTTTCATATATCTCGACATAAAGTATTCAAAATTGTTTTTCATTTCGATTGTGTGTACATTTTTTAGAAATTTGATTTCGTTAAATATTCAATTATACTCTTGAGATAATTTTTAATAAAATTGTTTGGATGCTGTGCTTAATTAATCAGTTTATCAGTTTAATTACCAATTAAACAGGTAAGATAACTTCTTCGTTATAGGTACCAATATAGTGTAAGATGGCGTAAGATAAAATAAATATGGCATTTATTGTCTATTATTATTAAAAAATAAAGTTACTTATTTCCATTAATTTGTTTCAGTTTCCTGTTATTTATATTTTACCTAATAAAACCGCTAACTTTGTAAACAGGAATCTGTGTTTAATAGAACGGAAAAATTCATAATGAATGAATGCGAGCAATAATTTCAATTTTATAGCTAAAGAGTTGATGATCAATCCTTGTCTGATTTTAAGCCCGGGCAATTATCTCTTTATTTATAACATTTATGACCCAATTTAGTCTATTACTCCGCAGAAACTTCTTAAGGCATTTTATTTTAGTTTTAAATTATTTTATTTTCATGTTGGAGCATTTTATTTGATTGATAATTTTAGTTTTATATCAAATCAGGTTCGATGTTGAAATCTAACAGTTTTGCTTTTTGTTTTGATCAGTTTGTTTATTAGATAAATATGAAAAATAGAGGGAATTTTTTAGATAATGGGCACTAAAACATTTCTTCCTAGTTTCAGTATTAAACTGCCTGATTTATCTGGGCAATTCTTCACTGAATAAATATTTTCATTTCATAAGATATCACAGTACTTCTTATAAACAAAACTTCATTTTGCACAAATGCTGTTATTTTGTGTGATTAATGAAAATAATTCCATCTGAAAGATAACTATCTTCTATTGAAGAATTCTCGTTTTACTTTTAATACATTGCATTTAATTGATTCTTAGCAAGTTTATTTACTTATTACAGCAAGTTTGCTTTCTTGTTTTTCAAACAGAAGATTTCTTTCTCATGCACTGAGCAATCTTCTGAAACTTTGAAACGGGAAAATTATTTTCTTCCTGATCATACAATCATTTTGAATGATAATTTTTTTTTCTATTTATTGTTTTTCGACACAGAAGCGGAGGAAAACCTTTCTCTGTTATTGGATTAGAGTAAAAAAAGTGGAACCCCAGGGCAAATAAATGGAATTTGCGCCATTCTAAATTGATATCGAAGCAATGGGATGTAATGCATTTAAGGAATTGTAATCGACTTTACGTGTTTAGATTCTCGAAAGTAATGGCGCTATAAAACGATAAGAGACCAGTTCTAGTGTATTGCCGTTTTTTCTATTTCTACAAAAATGTCATCGGTTTTTTTTTCCACAATTTTAACTGAAGCGGCCTTTAACCAATTGTCCTCTTGCATTTCATGTTTAGTTCGTATTACAACTAAGACCATAGAATTTAATTTTCCATTGAGCAATTGATTCCGAAATTTATTACGAACAACACCCATTATGATGTTTAATTAACTGATGATGGAACAATTCCCGTTGTGATGTTTAATTAACTCCCATTATGATGAAACAGTTCCCGTTATGATGTTTATTGAATCAAGATATTATATTAAAATAACTTGGCCCAGTAGATTATAAGTTTTGCTTAATTTGAATAAAAATCGCAGTACTTAGCAACAATTTCCTTGTGTCGAATAAAAATTCCGAAGTTGAGTCTCCTCTAGTTTTGGAAACTTAGAATCCATGTCTGTCGGTCTCTACTTGCTGCCGGTAAACATACCCTTTAAATGGCATTGTTATTTATCCCCAAAGCCTCATCTGCTGCATTTATTTAAGCATATGGTACTGTACTTCTTGTGTACAGCCGACCACCCCGCCATCACTAAACGAAGCAGTATCAACAGGATTTGTTGTCTTTAACATAAGTCGTCCATAACACCAGCCAATTCACCGAACTGACATTCTCTTCGAGGCGATACAGTCTAATGGGAATCATTATCATGCCACCAACAACAGGTCTTTTTTCAATTATCATCAAAGTAAAATACCATTAGTTCGCAACTCCGTAGGTATAAAGGATGCTCTATCTTTTAGGATACTTGTCACTACTTTTCTTTTGCTGTCTATATATGACGTGTACTTAACCTGTTAATGGCCAAGCAGTCAATTTCTCAGGAAAGATAGAAGGCACACCTCTAAATTAATGATATTTCTGTTGCCCAGAATCTGTGTACAATAATACTCATGTTGGTCAAGCGATCCAATACTCTTGCCCTTACGGTACTGAGGTCATATGTAACTAATGTATATATATATACCGTTACATCAATAAATTCGTTGGTGAAATTAACACACATCATCCTGCTATAACAGTGATGATATCTTACTTCACCAAAATTTCATTTTTAATGCAACCTATAATATTATTACGTTCTAAAAATACGCTTTTTTTCACTAACATGAAGCATTAAGATTCTTCGCTAAGAAGCTTTTAAAGTTTCTTTTTCAAAAAGAAAAGCATTTCAAATCTTTATCAGAACCTTTTAGGATTTTTAATAAAATAAAATACTATTTTCATAGAAATATTCTTTACAACCACCATATCCTTTTTTTCTTCACCAGGATCGTCTCTTCCACCTCTAATAACTCCATAAAATGGAAGAAGAAAAAATCAATTCCACTGGGATGTTTATCCTTTTAAGCGCTTGTATTACTAGCAATAATACAATCCATAAATACTAGAACCTTCTTTAAAAGTCCCTTCTGTTATAAATAAGTAAACAAGCCTTCTGAAAGCCGCCCTTATTCTAGGGTGGGGTGGTTTGAAAAGATATCATTCCGTGAGGATGGATAATTTTCTCTATTTTTATAAAGTCTGCTTCCAAATGTGACTGGTTTTGGAGGGGATTTATGGCCTTCCCAGTCTTCCTTCCGGGTTGGGAATGGGGAGGGTGAAGGATTCTGTTAAAAGGTGGCTGCTTTGTTGCACGCTATCGAATTACAGAGATTCGGTCGAAAGTGGAAATTGCCTGAAGATTATTGACAAAAGGATAGTGAATGACTAACCAAACGAGGGGAATGAACGAGGAAAGTCGATTGGGGGGAGAGGGTGGAATGACTGTGTTGCTCGTGAAAAGAAGTCAGTTTGATATTCGAAATTCCTAGTGTAATATAAACTTCAATTTCAATACTGGAATTGAAAAGACATAGAATAAAATAAAAGAGACTTCGTTTTTTTTAAGATTATCATCCCGCATTTGAAGAACTATTTGGAAACAGGCCTGTGGCAGCTTGGCAATTAGGGTTATAGAGCTCCAGTACACCCTGAAATAATTTTTGAAAGTTAAATTTTCTTTTTTATGATATAGTCGTGCTTTTCCATTTTAAGATTTTGATGCTGTTTGCTTAATTTGTTAATCTGAGAACCCGATGAAAATTGAAAAGGGAAAAAAGCTATAGAATTTCAAAAATGAAATAGGAAATGAATCAAAATTCAAAACAAGCGCAGATTGGAGTGATTCATCGTGCAGTCCATGAAAACCAACTTTGCTCTCAACTGATTGGCTGATATGAAGAAAAAATACTCTTTCTGTTTTTGAATTTAGAGGTTCGAGAGTTGAAAACCTGGCTTACATGGCTTTTTCTTTTTTTCTTTTTCTTTCTTTTTTTCCTGTATCCAAAATTACCTTTGTCCTCTAGATATTTGATTTTTGATTTCGATTCTTGTTTTTATCATAGAAACATATGTTTTATTAAATGTTTTCTTTTGTTTGGGCTTATTTTTCGAAAAAGGCGGGGGGGGGGGATTGCTGGATATTAAGACATTATTCAGTTGAAAATAGTTATTAGGGTATAATTATTATTAATTACTAAATGCAAAAGACGATGAACGCTGCATATCATTCGCTACGCATCTTTTTTTTATATTCATTTTTGGATGAGCATTATTAATATGACTAGGCGAAGATGGAATAGTGTGTGGAAAGAGAGGCTCCGATATTTTTATTTGTAGAGTTGTAACTTCATCCTTCTCGTTATTTTCTATTGATAAAGCAAAAAATTTAAATCCTATATTAGTTAATATGCTCAAAATGCGACAAATTTCATATATGTAGATTTGAAATAAATTTTTAGGCCACTTATGGATAAATAATTTTTTTTATTGCAATTATTGGAAAATAATTTTTTACACCAATGCTAATTTCTAAGCTGAGAAGCCACTGCTAGAACGGATAACAAAATTTTGCAATGCAATCAGATGACAAGGACGATATTTGAGCTAATATTTTGCCAGGCGACTACAAATATCCTGGGCGTCAGTATTATTTTTCTGTTTACCTTCCATTTTAAAAATCAATTCGGCGAATGAGAGCGGGAGAAGATAAAATAATGCCCGGATCTTATTATTATCAGTCTTTGCTAGGTCACTGATGTAAGCTGCTAACATAATGTGCTACTAATATTTTAATTTCCACGCTAGATCAGTGAAGGAATTTTGAGAAATTTAGCATGCACCAGATTCACATACACGGCGAATCTTTTAAAAGAATATAGTCTCCAACTTTCTACCTTCAAGCTGAAGTCACCGCTAGGTTCTGTGGCCTCTAAAGGGTAAGAAAATAAAATTGGAAGAAAAAAAAAACCCAGGAAAGGATGTAAAACGATTATGGATAAAATTCGAAGTAATTCCATCAGTATTACCCCCACTATGCTTAGACATTCAGGATTAACTGAATACCCGTTTTCGCAACAACACGAAGTGGGAACTAAGATTGAGTTCGCCACCCATCATCCAACTCCTTCACTGTAGAATGTCCCGTTATGAAATAATAGGTAATTCGATCCCACATCTTTTATGGATCCTCCCGGAATCTAAAATCAAGCATCAAACTGGAAATTTTTATCACCATTTTGGAGTTACAATAATGGTGAAAAAATCTTGGCCAAGGGCGATTTCTATTTTGCTCATTTACCTCTTCCTTTATCTTATTAAAATCCTCTTCATTGGAAACTCAATGCCCAAATTATTATAATTTCAACATTTCCTCAAAAATTATTAAGAATTATAAACATCTTATTAAACCTTATTCAAATATTTTTTTATATATTCTTCTTTCTAATAATTCTACTTTTTTTCTTTAAAAACATTCTATTTTATATACATTTTGCAAGGTAATGAGCAAAAATGCCAGCATTTAGAAACTGTTTTAGTATTAAAAGATAGATTTTCGGAAAAGAAAATATAGGAACTACAGTAATAGATAAACAATAAATTTTTCAAGCTCCTAAATTCTCTTTTGAAAAAATATTGTCTAATGCTGCAAATAGTATTTCTTTTTTTGTAATAGCAAACAAATGAATATTTTGATAGCCTTACTGCGCATTTAATAGATGTCGAATAATCGAATTCCGATTTTAGTCTAATTATCTACAGACTCGTAAATAGAGAGAATATAATTAAGGTCAGATGATTTGTTGCAGATTGGCCCAAGATACCACTCGGGAGAGAACTTAGTAAATGGTAAATTGCAGATAAGTTTGTCAGTTTGAGGTTTGGATCGATTTAGGCGATTAGGCTTAATGCATTTATTTGAATCTTCTGACTCCTATTATGGACAAGATTAAAATAATTGAAGGTGTTTTCAGCCTTTGAATTTTTAAATCATAAAACCTTATCTTTTTTATTAATGTCTAGAATTAATTTCAATTAATGAAAATTATGATACTAAATAATTATTTTAAAGTAATTAAATATGTTACTTTAACATTAAACGTCTACATAATATAGATACGGAACATTTAAAAGGAAGAAAATATTTGGATTATCAGTTAATCCCTAGCAAAAGTTTAGTTTCGTAGATTTGGGCACATGTTTAATGAGTCGTACTGCGTTTCAAATTGATTCATCGCTAATTACATTAAGTTTACACTACTGCTTCTATTTGTGGTATGCGTGTGTTTGTCCTTGGTACAGAATGGGTGCGTCACGAAACTAAGTTATGCTTTAAGGATTGCTTATAAACTGAATTGTGAGTGTAGTGAAGTTGAAATATAAATATATGACAAAGCGAAAATAAAATAAATTGTCGGTTTTAAAAAGTATTGATTTGATTCTAATATTTAGATTTGTCTTTCTATGGTTAGCTTGCCTTCTTCGTAAATGGAAAAACAGTGAGCGTAATATCACACTAAAATGTTAAAGAGAACATGGAAAAATGTTCATTTAATTTAAATAATAAAACGCATACCAGAAAAATTTAAAAAAAATTGTACTTTTTACTTTTTTGTATGCGAAATATACGGAGAGGAAATATTGAAATCGCCAATAATTTTCTCATTTTCTGAATTAAAAAAAAAAGGAATTATGTCTCTCCCTTTGTAAAAACAATGGTAAAAACGCTTTGAATTAGAAAGTGAAAATTTGCCATATGATTTTTACACCAAATTTGTTAACTTCTATTAAATTTTGAATGAAATATATTCAGAGGAAGTCTCTCTGTACGGTTGACCGTATTCAAGTAAACACAATGACCACAAAGCATCGAGAAGTAGATAGATAAAAGTTGGTGCACAGGTTTAGTATCTATAATATAGATCCGTATCATATTTGTAAGTAAATCCGTTTAGTGATTAATCATCTGTCATTCTGCTCTTTCTCTGCATTCTGCATGTAATTATTTAAATAAAATTTAGTATATCATCTTGTCCCTACAATTGTAGTTCTATATCAGATTTTGATTTAAATATGCCGAAAAGAGGCCTTCAAAATACATTAAATTTTCTGGTGCTTGTGTATTAACGACATGTCGGTGATTAATCATCAAAGGTCGTAAGCTAGAATCAATAAAAAAAGTTAAATTCTCTCCAAACATCGACCTGTCATAGCTGTTGCTTACCAATGACATGCAGTTAACTCAAAATTCCAATAATTAACTACGAAACGCACTAATTTGTGAAAATAAAAATCTGGGCCCTCTTGGCTTTCACGGCTTTCTTCAAGATTCACAATTTTATGCTAAAGGATGCAGATGACATTTTTACTAGAAAGTTTGTGAGAAAATTTAGGGAAGACCACTCTAAATGGTTATGCATTATAATCAAAAGTGCAGATAAATTACTCATTTACATTGACGAGTTTTCCCCAAGATTTTATAAAGATATATTATGGGAATCTCATACTGTATTTTAATACCTTAATTTGTTGCCTTCTCTAATTTATATTCATGTATGCATGAGAAGACCGACAGACATGCAGACATAATTGTTAAAATAATGTTTTCGGTGTCGCGAACTTAGGAATTCGTTAAAACTCGACTTCCAACACTTCGTAAACAAGAAATGCAAAAAATACAAATTAAAAAAAAAGGGAAAGGATTTTTTTCCCTTTCTGTCTCATTTCATCGGAACTTTTTTTTTTCTTTCTTTCTCTCAGTGCATTTTTATCGATGCATTTTTTTTTCAATAAATTTGCACGTGTTTTTGTTTTTCTTGCCTCAGTTTTCGGCACGCCATGGAATGGAATTCAGCCAATGTTTGTTTTTATCATCTAAAAGGGTGTCACATGTCTTCGTGATGTTTTCGAGATGTCTCTTCAATAAATTTTTTGTGTTAATTAAAGATGTCTGGAACTTTTCTTAATCGAAATATGTTAAAGTAGACAAAAAGGGGAGAAAAAAAAGGTCTGAGCGCAAAAAAGATATAAAATAAATATTATCTCACGATAGTCTTTTAGTGTATGAAAATCTAATGTAATTTTTTAGGAAGATTTGAAATCTCATCGTCCTTGGAATATCCATTACAATACACTCCCCAGTATCTGGCCTGTTGTCGCGGAAGGACTGGCCGGATGACAAAAAAAAACCGGATAGGCCGGAATTCTATGAATTCATTTCTTTGTCTACCAATACCAGTTTTTATTCAAATTTACTGTTTTAATACGCATTTTCTTACTTCTTATTGAGTACTAAGCCTTCTATTTCAATGGCCCGTTAAAATAAAAGGCTCTGTACTGATGGATTATATATGTTTAATACTGCACTGCACGTTTCAACAATTTATTAGAAAAAAAGAAAGTTAAAGGATATAAACTGTCCACATTTTAACATAAATTCTATAATGCCCAACTTAAATGCAAGAAACATAAACAAAACATTAACGTAAATCTTATGAATAGTTCTTAAGAAAATTGACTCAGACTGATTTAATTTTTTACTGATAAATGATTACACAGATATGAAAAGGTAACCCTAAGAGTCAAAACTTAGTTTTTAGGTTTTGAAAATGTATTCAATAGAAGATTTAACGCCTTATCTTCTTCTTTTAATACGATGAAAGAACACTAGGCCGTATAGTCGCGAAGACCGACCGGATATACGAGAGTGTATTGTTAGTATTACTCTGAGTATTGGTTTATTCTGATACATACTATGAGCCTCACCACACCGCAATATAAATTTAAATTCTAATTTGTAACACTTTCTTTTATTTTGAACTAAGCTCTTTAATTATGTAATAAGTTAAAAGCATGTGAGCAAATTGCGTTAATACAGTCACAAATACAGTTTGTGTAATTTCTCTCAATCAATGAAATAAGTTGGAGAAAATATTTGTTCAACTCGAGGAAAGGATGAGCTCTTGATGAAAATCCATTTATTAAATTTTTTCGTCTTTCAAGAAGACTTAAAATTCCTCTCTTACACATAAAGGAAAACTACTTTAAATGAGTATATTTAAGAGATCAATTATTTCCTTAATACTTTGAAATATTTCTTTAATTAAAAATAAGTGCTTAAAAAATTCATCATTCGCAAGTGAACTTATTTGGGTGATGTGAGCATATTATTGTAATCATGAAAGCATACATTAACTATATTTTATTGAAAATATTTGTATGATATATTATTTTAAACTTTTCTCGATTTTAAAAACGGTGAAAAGTTCATTCATATGAATGTTTGCAGTTCATATTTCTCAAGAATTTTCGTTAAAAACTGCTTTTTTTGCAAAAATATGAAATATAAATTGGAGAAATGAATCATTTAAACGAGAAAGTAAAAGCAAAAAAAAGATGAATTTTGAATTAATCTGATAGTTTATGAATGAATTGTCATTACTTCCTAATACCCAAGTTTATACAGATAATAAAATTAACAATAGTTTTGATTTCATTTATTTTTAATTCCAAAGTCCATATACAAATTTAATCAATTAAAAATTTGGCACTTTTAAAACTGATCTAAAAAATTAAGCATCAAATATGCTGAAATCATTTTGATTAAAACATCATTTCCTCTCGGTCCTCGTACCTTTCTCTTCATTTCCATATAAAATAAATTTAATAAAACCACATTTTTAAAACATACTTTTTTAAATGCTAAAAAAGTAGATAAAAAGTATATTTTTATTTTAATATTTTCTACTCTTTGTTTTTATACAGAATTTATCATTAAAAGAATTTTAGAATCTTAGAAACAGTTTTTCCAATTCAAAAAAGTGGCGCCACTCGGTTAAAAAGATAAATTAATAAGCTATCTGATAATTAAGTTTTGAAAATGCAAGATAGTGTATTATCATTAAGAAAACGCAAATCTACAATATCACAAATTTGTGGCGCATTAAGGAATGAGAGAAAATTAATTCCAGAATTCCATCTTTACAAAAGATAACAAAGAATCTTAGATAAAATTGCAAAAAAAGGGGAAACAATTTATAATGCTGTAGTCGTCAGATTTTTATAAATAATATTTTTAAGGGTATAAAATAATTTTACAATTATTTCTTATGTCACAGAGTCGAGCGTAAGACATTGAAAAGATAATCATTTCGAAGCACAATTAAATATTAATTATTTTCTTGCAAATTTTTCTGAAAAAAAAAGAGAAAAGAAACAAGAGAGATTGTGGCAGTAAATAAAAATATTTTAATTTCTTTTATTGCAATAAATTTATTTAAAATATAGCAATATATGTAATAACAAAAATTATATTTTACTATAAGTTTAATGACTCTGAATGAGGAAGAGTCATCTGTATATATATATATGATTATTTAGGAAATTTCAAATTATTATAAAATTATTATAAATATCATTGTGTTTTTTCTATTATTTTTTTAGTCTTAGATCTTTATTGCCACTATTAAATTGGTTGCGAAACTATAGTAATGCAGCATTCCAAATGCGTTAGGTTAGATTGACCAAAGTAAAATTAAATAAAATAATTTACATAAGTTAAATAATAATGTAAAATGCGTCAATATAAAGCATATAATTTATAGAAGTTAAATAATAATATAAAATAAGAAAACCAAACAAAAGAAACAAGGAGAGGGAACTGCACTTCACAGCCAGGATGTTCTCTACGTCTATAATGTTTCATTCTTCTTTTAACGTAACTATGTATCAAGCAATGTTTTTTAACTTCTGCTAAGTAAATTTCATGAAAATATAGCGAGGGGGAGAAATTTCTATATTAATATTTTATAAATTGATTTTGTATTACTTGAAACTATTGGTTGTATCTTCCATCTACTTACACGTATACTTAATAAGTCTACCACCCTTTTTCTGTTTTCTTATTATCCTTCTTTGCACCCCCTATGGTTGAAGTAGTGTATGGAAGGAGATGCCGAACTCTCGAAATTCATTGTAATCTATTAACATGAACCTATCTAACCCCTCACCTCTTGATTTCCTTATTTATTGACATGAAATAGTGTATTTTGTGCTTCATAATATAACGAAGAAAACTGAATATGCATTTTTAACTCTTTCCTTTCTACTGATCGGACTCAAAAATGTGGCATAGTTCTAAAGTTTTGTCATGGATCTTTTACTTATTTAAGTCGTTATGTTCTTCAGTTATTGCACTGACATACATATTTATTACAGACTAATGAATTTCCCCCATCTCTATTTGGCAAATTTGTTCAGAAGTTTAATATAGATCTGCAATTCCGATGGTAAATTTATGTATCGAATTCCATTCGTATAGCTTTTTATTTGTGAGCTGTCCTATTCACAGGCATTCGAACAGACAGACAAACTTCCTGTGAATGGATTTCTTTCTAATTTTGACAGAAATCTGCAATTTTAATATTAAGACTGCGTAACAAATTTCATCGCGCTAGTTCAAAACATTTTTGAGCTATTGTGTTCGTTGACAGACAGATATAATTCGAAAAAATGTTTTTAATTTAAAGAGATTAAAAATGGTCAGAAATTATGGAAAATCATCAAATTCTCGATATTTTTTAATTACAATATTTCTCTCTAGATATTTCGCATACAAGAAAGTAAAAAGGTATATTGACAGCAGACACAATAGATAGGATTGTCTGAAACTATAACAGTACATCAAATTAAACTTGGCATTTCATTAAAATGTAAACTTTTAATATGCGATTAGAATAAGTAGAGTATCGTATTTTGGGTCACGATCCGTTTATACACCGTTAAAAAATATACAATTCATCTATATATATTGAAGAGATTTTACCATGCTTAACCTTTAAGATCCATTGTTTTAATCAGAGGATGTTATGCGATCGCTTAGTTTGATATATTCTTATCAACTTCCCAGTCGCATGCTCAACGATTGATTCTTACAAGGCTGTTTGATACAAAGAAAACGAAAATATGAAGTTGAACGCCGCGTTTCCGCTGAAAAAGGATATGCATTGTTTACAAATTGGAGATTGGAACATTCCGAAGGTGTGTGCTTTCGGAATCTTCTCCCCTTCCTGTATAAAAACATTCTGACATGTCAAGGACGAACCGCTTTGCATAACCAGCTCGATGCTTATGAAATTTCATAGGTCTGCACCCACCTGTTGCATGTTAACCTACTAATTAACAACGAAAAGTAGTACATCACTCGGGTTTTACAACTGCGAAATTTTCATGAGTTACATCATAGTTGGCAGTATCTAACAACGTTTTGAGTTAATCTAAATCTATTTGGAATCCCAGAATAGATGGAACAGTTGTAGTTTTTCACAATTTGTCGCTACTTTTTTTTAAAAAGAAAGAAATGTCCTGGATTTATCCCAGTTTTGAAAATAGTATTCGGAATTCTGCTTAATTTTACGGGGTTTTATTTAATTTCTTCTTTGTCTCTAGTGATAGCGATTTTGTCATCTGGTCTTCACTCACTTGCTGGTGTATTAATGACTTAATGTTCAGAAAATAGTACGATATATTCTTAATTTAATTATAAATTAATCCATTGATTTTAAGTAAATTTTGTTTTTGTTTGAGAAACATCATCTAAGAATTTTGGAAAGAAAATTGGTTGTAAGATTCGTTAATACAAAGTGTCTAAAATTTCTTGGACGCATTGGAAAATTATTATGTAAAAGAATAAGAAACAGTGGCTTCCTGCGATGCAGAATATTAATAACATGGCTCATAAAGTTGTACTTCACGACATCATTTTTTTTTCGTAGAATCCAATAAATAGTGCTATTTATAAATTCATGATTGATTTAATGAGAATATTCTTAGTAGGCAAATATAGCAAATAATATTCAAATTTAAACTTTTTTCATTTTTTTATTACTTTATATTTCTTCACTTGTTTTTACGTGGAAATATGGAAAGATTTTATGTATAAAATGTTTTCTGTAATTGTAACTGTGTAGCAGCTTATCGCAGCTGCAATTCAGTCTGATTCCTCAAGCACTTGCAAAAGCATTAAATGAAACTGAGTTTAGCTTGGACATACAAGGTAAAATCAAAAAAATATCACAGTAGCAGTTATTGATTTTAGCAGTTCTAATTTAAATACTTAAAGACATTTTGTTTCTATAATTTATAGTGTCTTTCGTCATTTTGCAATCTGCCCAAGTGTCTCTGTATTTATAATACTAAATGAAATAGTTCTAATACTAAATAAAATACGAAATAAAAGAGGAAAAAAAAAACATTTATTCATAAATTCAAAAGCATGCTTTCATTAGTGTACGAAAAAGTAGAAAATAGTCTTATTTTTTAAATTTCTACAAAAACAAATAAAGTGTGAGACATTGAAAATAATATGATAAAAATTTTTAAAAGCAATTCACTATTGTAAAAAGATTAAGTTTGAAATTGAAATAATCAATAAATAAATTTAAAATTTTAGTTTAATTCTAGTGCCTCTATCAGAGTATTGTAGTCTTGGGATTTTTATTTTCTCCTTCAGATTTATAACAGAAAAAAAGAAATATTTTCTATTGTTTAGTACACTAATAATAAACTAGCAGGGATGGTTTACCCAAAAAATTTTAGCGTGTTGTCTGCTTAAAATATTGTTTCCCTTTCGCCTGTGTAATATTGTGGATCTTGGTCAAGACCGTGAACGCCATGAGTGCTCAGATTTTTATTTCCAGAGTCTCGCACATGAGTGTTTCATGATTCATAACGTAGTTACGAAAATCCAGTATTCTTTTTTTTTTCTTGACTGATTGACACCAAAATTGACTTCAATGATATGACAAATTCAATTTAATCATAAATAAAAATAGAAATTCAAATTTAATAAGGACTTTGAATTATTACATTTGCATGCATGCGAAAATACAGACCGGCAGGCATTTATTTTTTGACGGATTTGATTCAAAGTTACATAAGGGTTTGCATTTTAGATGCTAAAGTTTTGAACTATATTTCATCTATTTAAAAGTGGCACATTTTTTGGTATTATTAATTAACAGTGAAGGATTGGCAATTCATTGGTGACAATTTCGTTTTATAAGGTTGTATATATTCTTCGTATATATTGTTGTTTATATTCTTTCTATAAACTTTTGTGAATGTTTACAGAAACTTGCTTGTTTTCTTCTCGTAAGTTAGAAGCGCGCTCAAGCGCTTACATGGGGTTGCAATGAAAATTTGGTTTTGTTGCTAATTTTGGCAAGTTTTGGCTCTTTCCCCGTTGATTAATGATAATCAAATTTTGAGTTATTGTGTTTTCATACATGTGAAAGTTCAAACCGATTGTCATTCATTACCTTGATGAATATGGTTCAAGATTTATTATGAACTTACACTTTAGATGCTAATTCTGTGTCCCAAATTGCTATTAGATGCAATTTAGATGCTAATTCTGTGTCCCAAATTACTATTAGATGCAATTTAGATGCTAATTCTGTGTCACATCTTGCTTAGAACGTTTTTTAAAAATAATCTTCACAGAAAAACCAATATTATTCCAAAAAATGTGTTTCTTGGAAGCTAAGAAATTCCACGAAATCTCGAGTTGCAACAATTTTTCCTTGTATACTTCATATATGAAAAAAAAGTATGTGTGTGTATGTATGTTTTTTTTTCATTTAACAAATATTTTATGAGTAAATATTCATATTGTAAATGTAATTAATATTTTCGATATTTTTATTTTTCTAATTTGATTACAAACAAATTCTATACGACCAAATAAAATAAAAAAATTAATATATTATTATATCGAAAATTTTATAAGGATATTGTTATTTTGATAGATATCAAGGTCACACCTTAAAGCGAGAATTTACTGGTATTACTGATCTTTTACATTTTCTAACTGAACCATTTCATTCAAACTTCTTCCTGTAATACAAATAAGGTACCCCAGTAACGACTTGCCATAAATGTCGACACTTAGTACACATATCGTTGCTTCTATTGCGAAATACCAATCGGCTGCAACCCGTTTTATATCTTTCTGAGTTTGTCTTCCACTAAACGATCCGTGAAATAGTTTCTGTAACAACGAAAGTTACAATAGTTGCGCATAATGCGACAATACAAGCGATTCGCCAGTATTGTGTATGTGTAAGAATTTATTTCTGCGTCATTTTAAGGGATAAGTGCCATTATTCCAATGGCAGGGTTATTTTCAGAACAGTGATCTTGACCTAAACATTCTCAGGCGGTTTTTCTAAACCGACTTTATTTTTCGTTTTTTTTTTAATTCTTTATCTTTTTTCTATCGCTTTAAAGGATGGAAATGTTTCCAAAATAACGTAATAAGTTTGTTGTTTCGTATTTATTTGAAATAATCATTGAAGTAAATGTAATATCTTTACTTAAGGTCGTTAAAGATTTCATATTACTTTTTTCTTAACTTTCCGTACAGTATGATCAGGTCTAGTCTTTGTGCATTAAAAGTCAATCAATTAATACTTTTCATCTTTTTAAATTTTTATATCGATATTTTATTATATATTTATAATAAGAAGATAAATATAGAACATCAAAATGTAATTTTATCATTTTTAAATGCTTATCTATCTTTTAAATGCTTATCATTTTTAATTGCTTATGAATAATTTTTATATAATGATTCGTTTTAGTTTAAAAATTAGATCGTGTGTTGAACCATATTCGTCTGCACATATTAATTTATATACTTTTATAAACAATTTTTATTTATATTGATATCACGTTTAAGCTATAGCGAAATAAATATTAATGTTTTCGTCATATTTTAAAAATTTTTTAAATTAATAAATTTGTAATAAATACTTTGATTTCCTTATGGCTTTCTAAAAATCACCCGTCTAGCGTGCTTCTGGATCATGTCCACAGACACTAGACTTGGCTGTGGAACAAGAAGTCAAAAGAATTATTTGATTTATTTGAACCAACATTTGATACCGATTTGTGGTTTTTTTGTAGCCGAACCATGCACCAAATTCCATCTAATTAGCTGGTTGCATTTTTCGGCTATCATGATTGCATGTACAAAAATAGTCAATGTAACAAATTTTACATAGAAGTTTTCGGGTAAAAATTGATACATATATATATAATTTTAGTATAAAGACCATATACCAGATTTTATCCTTAGAAATTGTTTTTTTTTTGAGGTGCCATATTTATGCATAATAGCTTCATCATCTTATTTTAGTTTTTATTTTAATGCTATGTATTATTTTTAGAACATTAGCAGAGAAATGATTTTTCTTGAATTGAATTTCTTTTAAAATTATTAGTCAAGAAATATTCCGAACCTTCGAATCTCGAAATCTTTAAGATTATAATATCGTATATAATGATATGAGAAAGTAAAAAACTTTCACATAGGCACAAAAATTGTACTCGGTGTTTTGGTGATCAGAATATGCATCTTATTTTACATTCCCTTTTTTAACCTTCCTACTTGTTTGTAAGCATTAAATCCTTGAAATAAAGCCCCTGCATCTGAGTTTACATAACGAGATTCCTTCGACTTTTGAGAATTTTACTGCCATATGCAAAGATATCTGAGATTTGTTCTTGTATTTCAGTCGTGCAATACATGCACGCTTTGTTATCATACTTAAATAGAATAAAAAAAAGGCTTGTTTTACAACGCCCTGCTTGACTTCAAAAGCGAGGGTTGCGCCCGCCTACACTGCTGAAATCACTGCATGGCTCTAATCCAAAACGTATAGAAAGTTCAGATTCTTCTTCTTTTTCTTTTTTTTTTTTCTTTACACCAAAAAGCAAAAGCACCAAAAAAATTCTCTGGATTCACATTTTTGAAAAGCTTAACATCATTATTGTAATATTTTTTTTAACTATTTCTACGTTCGGTGTTTTTGACTTCTAGTTACGGTTCGTGACGCTTTTCCATCGAAAGGATTTAAATTCAAATTCCTAGAAAAATTATTTTATTTTTATTTGTTAACAATGCATATGTGCCTTTTTGCGTTATCAATTATGTTTGAAGTTTGCCGTGCGAGAAAAGATATGTAGTGCGTTGTTATGCCAAGTTAAATAATCTTGAATACGATTCAAATCCATTCAAATTTAATTTATATTTCGTGAGGGTTTCATTTTAATATTCCGTAATGAATATTCTGATTAGAGAAGCTTCGGATTTAAAACAAAAGTTGTTTAGTGTTAGGAAATTTTGATTTCTAACACTTTAAGTTAACGTGCTGTTTTTGATTTGTTAGATCTACGTGTCAACTTAACTACTTAATTTTACATGTCAACTTAACTACTTAATTTTAC
>JAPMOR010113252.1:70625-112469 GCA_026543865.1 Argiope aurantia | reverse complement strand
ACTTGAAACCTTGGTAAAAGTGCCAACTTGAAACCTTGGTAAAAGTGTACAATTTTAATGTCAATATCACATATCAGATTTCATTTATATAGCTTATTGTATTGTTGAACTTATGAGCACGAATATACTAACAGGCAGAGAGTGAACTCTTTTGAGGTTCTAGTTAAAATTTTGACTCGTTTGGTTAAAACATTAGATGCCATAATTAATTTGGTTGAATACTGATTGCGTTTTAAGCCATACTTTTGACATACTTATTTCAAAAACAAATTCTGATAAAAAAAATATCTTCTATTTTGATTATGGACCAAATTTTATATGCTAAGTTTAAAATTTCTTTTCAGTTATCATATTTACTGACAGACATACTTTTAAAAAACACTGGTTTTCCCGGAATTTGAGTCGATATTTGAGTCAAACATCAATAGATTTTTCAGAACTGAGAAGATTTGAAACCTGAAAATACCCCCTTCCCCTCCCCCAAAAAACTGAAATCGGATTTTTTGACGATTGTTTCACGTTTTCAGGGAAATTTCAAACCTGGTGATTTTCTCCTTCCCCCCCCCCAAAAAAAAACCGGAAATCGAATTTTTTGATGATTTTTTCACGTTTTATTTGATTATTTCATAAACAACAAAGCAAAAACCTTTTATTTGTTTTTGATTTGTAAACAAAGGCATTTTATTCATTTTTGTATAAAGAAATTCTACATATATTATAGAAAAAAGATGAACTTATCTTGCGATAATGTACCTAAAATAAAATGATTTTAAAATGATAAATATACTGATATCTTACCTCTTTATATTAAAAGCCGAATAAGTATAAATGATTTGAGTAATTATGATTTGATTGAAAATTTGGTTAATCACCAATCAAAAAGAAATAGAATGCATATTTATTATTGGAAAGATTAATTCAGAAATTATGTGTGGCGAAAGAAAAATGCTCCATTTTAAATCCAGCCATATCATTTTTGCGCCAATTAAAGTAATCAACGTGATTGGAAATATTAAGTTGCTAAATATTTGGTTAAATCTGAAATTGAAAAAAAGAAATTCGATAAAATGATATAAAAGATATGAAAGTTATCTTGTGGAATGAATGATCTGTTTTGAGTGGAAAGAAATTAAATGAATATTTATGGAGTGTTTTGGATCATAATTAGATTTGCGTGTCTTATTTTTATTCAAAGTATATTCGCTTTCGTATGGCTACATGTCAGTGTGAGCTAACGTAAGTTCTTTTTGCTACGAATTCAAGATTGAAATTAAAAGGATGATATTCTCTTGCGTTCTAATCTAAATTTTCCAAGGATTTTAATTAGGAATCGTAATCCGTTTCTCTTTGAACTTTTAAACTAGTATGCAAATATTCTTTTATCGATCCTGATTTACTTTGTTAATTTATTACTTTGCTAATTTATTAGAAAAGTGCATAATTGTTGAAAAAAGAGAAAGAAAAGAGCATACAAACTATTTATTTTATAATCTGTAGCTCATCGGCTACTCCAACCCAGTCGAAGGCACACTGAAAAATCCGAATGACAGGACCGTCGCAACAGCAACACTGAGGGGGACTATGGTTGAGTCCTAAGGGGATTTTACCGACTAAGGTACAACCCTTCCCTTGGGAAGTACGTACCGTCATCGGTGTTCAGTAGCCGACTTCCACCTTTTTCTCTACAACCAGGATGGCGAGAACCAATCACCATATCTGAAACTTCTCATCTTCAATTATGAGATCCCCCAGTGGGAGAAATTAGAAGTTTTTTTTAAATTTTAAGAGGTATTTTTGTATAATATTTTTAATAGATCAAAATTTCAAAAAAATATCTTTATCATCATTTTCACCCACCAAAGTGTACTTGTATCATCATGGTAAGTACATGTCAAGCGATAAGTGCTGTTCACCATTAACACACACATACACTTTCTCTATTATTAATAGAGAGAGAAATTAATAATTTTACTTTCCCGTATACGAAACCCGTGGGGAAGGGGGCACCTCGAAATGAGGATGACATGTTTCCGGTATGGTGTTTGGATCTCGCCACTCTGGAGGTTACACAAAAAGGTGGGAGATCTGGCTTTTCCCATCGATGGCGGGACGTACATCCTACGGGAAGGGTTATACCGTGGCCGGTGATGGCCTTTAAGACTCAAACACAGTTCCCGCCAGTGTTGCTGTTGCGACGGTCCGATCATTCAGTTTTCGTTATCCGTGTGCCTTCGAGAGGGTCGAAGAGTCATCATATGACTTCCCGTATACTAAATACATAAGGAGAAGGTATTGTGATCGTCAAAAAAAAAATAGAAATCGAGGTTTCGTTTAAAGATTTGTTAAAGCTATTAAAGAAATAATGTGATTTTTCAATGAAAAAAAAAAGACTATGTTTTTCATGTTTCAGACCTTCTTGAATCCAAGAATTTACTAAGAAATATTTTAAATTCTTCTTGTCTGCATATGAACATGATAACTTAAAAATGCTTTAAGCTAAAGAAATGAAATTTGATATGCAATCATTATGCTAAATATGTTAGATTTCTATCACATTTTGAACGAACTCTTCACAGGAAGTCTATGGTGTTATCCGAGTGCAAGCGAATACCATAATATAAAACATAGAAAGCTAGATATATAAAATTTCGTGTGCAAATTTAGCATCTAAAGTACAGTTTCCTGTTAAATTTTGTTCAAAATTCATAGAAGGGTTGGCCATCTATCTGTCTGTACTTTCGCATGCGTATAAACTCGATAACATAAATATGCAATGACTTAGGTAAATGTAATTTTGTTCACAGTTTTAGTATTTTAAAAGTGCTGTTGTTATTTCTAATGGCACTTGTCATAGACAAGTCCACTGACATTAGAAGTCGATGATTTTTAAGCCAAGGCGCGTCTCTTGTTTTATAGTAGCACCATCTGGGGCCTAGAATACGACTTGGCTATCCACACGTCACAACCCTTTTGACGGGGCGGACTTCACTTATGCGTTTCATTCACTCAACCACAGATCGTTATTTAGATCTGAATCATAGAACGATCACCCCTTATCCAGTACCCCCAGTGTTATTACTCTCGACATGGAGGACTTTGTGACCCCGAGAAATTTATACGTGCACCTGCCATCGCACGCACGGAGAGTTTTCCGCCGACGGGGTTCGAACTCGAAGTATTTTAAAAGTGTAGAAACTTAAGAAAATTAAAGTTAAATTTGAAAAATGTTTTGTGACTATCGGTCTGTACTTCTGCATGTTTCTAATCTTAAAAAAATGATTATGATATGTGAAACTTGGTATACAATCTTAATTAAAATCCTAATTTTGTATCGAATTTTGGCTTTAATTTGTACAAAAAAGGTATACTTGATTTTTTTCACTATTCTACGAATCACACAACTCTCATGTGTGTAGGGGGGGGGAGGGCGGTGTCCGTCTAAAATTCAAAATAAAAATCCTCAAGACTTTCATAGCATTGCCTAGGGTCTATAATTTTATATGGAATAGAGGAATATCACCATAGCAGAGAGTATGCGAAAAAGTTTCGATTAGACCACCTTTGCTGGTTTAGTTCAAAGAAAATATGTCTTGTATTTGATAATTATGTATTTCTCTGCTTTATCTCAAATGAATATTTCAAAATCTTAGCAAAAATCGTTCGGTTTATAACAACTTTACTTTCAAATAAAAAAATCTAAAAATCCACATTTCTTCCAAGAGATACACGCGAATGGAATTTTGCTGTAAAAGCTGTATTAATGACATCATTAAATGAAAAAGACGCATGCAATGAGAAAAGGAGTCGAAAACTTCGCTGCGTTCTCTGTTTTGAGTTACTCAAGCAATAAATTCGTCGTTTCTTCAGGCTGAAGAAAGATAAAAAGAGGCAGATCGTTTACCGCAGGATTGAGTCTCATTCCTTTTGAATTCTTTATTTTACTTTTCCGTCCTGAGTTTTATTTCTAGAATTTTTTTTGGTTCTCAGCGTATGCCGCTAAAGGAATTCTTGGTTGTAATGTTACATGTGCATGCATTTAGACTAAAAGCGACGTTCTTTTGTGTAAGAACGTTAAAAAAGTGGTTTAAATGTTGAAAAGCTTTTCTGTTTGCCAGCATAGTCAATGTGGGGTTTTCAAAAACTCCAGTTGAATCTAATGAAGATGATTTTAAGTTTAGTTGGAAGCTGGTCATTCAAAAGAATTGAATGCATGAATGGATGATAATGTAAAAGTCACTATTGGCTAATACGCACATTTAGTACAAAAATTGTGATCATCAAAAATTTGAACTGAGATTTTAAAGAATCGCCAAGTTTTGTATCTTTCTGACTCTGAAAAAAGATTTGGCGCTGTCTAGCCAAGGTTAGCTTTTGCGCCAAAAAAAACCCAAACGGAAAAAGATTTTTTTTGGAATTATATCAGTCTGTGAACATGATAAATCAAAAACACTTTGAACTAGATGGGTAAAATCTGATATGTGATCGTTTCATTCGATATACAGATTTCTATTAAATTTTGCATGAAATCCATTTTCAGAAGTCTTGTTTGTCTGTTTTTTTGACTGCCCGAATACTATAACTACAAAATGTAAAGAAAGAGATGGATTAAATTCTCTAAAAAATTTTAGCATGTAAAATGCAAGTCCGTATCAAATTTGAAACAAACTCTATCAATGAGTTGACTACCTATCAATCTGTACATTCGTATTGGAGATGAACACATTAACTCAGAAATGCAGATTTAGATTATTGAAATTTGGTACATGTAGTCATGTACCTGATCTTGGTTTCCCTCAAACACACACACACACACACACATACACAAAAAAAAACACCTTCCAAAATGTAAACTTGTTTTTCTTGTTTAGTCTAAAATTTATGCTGAGGATAAGAGCAATAAAATCTCCATTAGACAAATGTGAGTAAAAATTCTTGAATGACAGGAGTGTTTACCTATCGTGGCTCAATAAATTTTTTATGGTCCATATAGTTATTTTACGGTATTTACAAAGTTATTATGTAACTGTAACAGTAAGATCGCTTTCTCACAATAATGGAAATGTCCGTTTGAACCTCAATAACTTTCTTAACCTGCATATGTTTCAAGATAATGATAAATGCTCGCATTTATTTTAAATCACATTGAGTCTAAAAAAACCATTTTTGGGTTATCTCGGTTTATGGTCGTTATATTCAAAGCCGCGACAAGCTAAACGGATGAACTTTTGTGCGGAATCTTCGGTATCTGAGATTAACTATACTATCTTTCTCGATAATAGAAGCCCTCTACGTTTTTGTGCGCGCGCCAAGAGGCATTGTTTTCATCAAAAGAGGAGTGAGATAAAATATGGTGAAGGATATGTTTATATTTATTTACAATTGCCAGCGCAATTCGATGGTGTAGCAACGACAGATAATCCGCAAATGTGAACTGTCCACATGAATTATAAATAAACGATTTTCGAATTAAAACTGTATTGCTCAAAATGGCAAGCGAAAAAAAAATAAAGAAAACGTGATTAATCAGACGAATGTCAAGGCAAAGAAACCCGGAAATACACTCAACATACTTTTTTAATCACTACCTTTCTACTTTCAGTAGGGTTAAATCGTTCGAATATTGTAGTCTGGGTTTCTGAAGCGAACGATACATTCAATACTTCTATCAAATTTCTGATGAAATCTCGCTGCGGGAAGATTGTCTCTCATCCCTGTTGAAATTAACAATGTACTCAGAAGTGCAATAAATTATATCGATGGAATTTACGTATGGTTGGTATGGTGTTATTACTAGAAATGTAGATCTATATCGAATTTCGTGTCAAATCCTTTTTTCTGGAAGACTGTCTACTAGTCTATCTATTCGTGTGTATGTAGGCTACTTAAATGTGTATGTGAAAAGAAAAAAGTGGAAACTGGAAAATGTAATTTCATTTCTGTGTATATGTATTTTTGCGTCAAATGCGAAAAAAGTGGTACAAAATACAAATTCTTTTCTCTATTATATAGCCAAATATGAAACATTTAGTTTTCACTTATTTGTATTAATCGAATTATACCTATAGAAATTAATGTATTTTCTATATATCCAACAGGAAAGATCTCCCTTAAATTGTGTTCCATGCTCTCTAATGAAGATTTTATCTGCCTTCTTTGTTTAGTGAAAATAGTGGATCCTAGGTGAAGCCATGAACGCTACGAGTTCTCAGAGTTTTATTTTCAAAATCACGCTTGTGAACAGTATATGCTTCAAGGTGACGAAAACTAAATATGCAATTTGGACGTTGTTTTTCTGACTGATTGAAATCGAAATTGGACACAACATTATAATGTTTGTAAAAAGGTTACATACCAAATTTCATGTATCTAAGTCACTGCATATCCGAGTTATCTCACTTGTATAATTTAATGTACAGATCCACAAATGGTCATTCTGTTGACGAATTTTCTTCTAAATTTAATACGTATCTATATTTTAGAAGCTAAAATTGCGCACCAAAATTTCTTTATCTAGCTTTTTATGTCTTGTAATTTCCTGTCCACTTGTACTCCAACAGAAGCAAACTTCCTGCGGATGGATTTCATTCAAAATTTGACAGAAATCTTTAATTTTTTGTGTGAAGACCTTCTGTTAAATTTCATTCGTCTAGCTCAAAGCATTTATGAGTTATCGTGTTCGGAAACAGCGACTCAACAGACAGTAGAGTATTTGCTTATAACTAGATTTTCTCTACAACCCTTATAGAAGCAAGTAAAAGCAGAAATGAAATTTTTTGTCATTTATGTTTCGCATAAACTTTTAGCTTCTTTAATTAGTTCTTGAAAGTGAACAAGAGTGCTATTCCTGAATTAGTTATGCGCTGAACTTTATATTCTTATTAATTAATGTCCCGCAAATCAAATTCTCTATAACGCTACACTAACATATACCGCATTATTAAAACATTAAAAAAAAACCTTACACAGGCTGTCGATACTCGTTTAATTCATCTTATTTTCCAGTAGATATCTTTAATTCGTTAATGACACAACATTGAAGCCTCCAAATCTACGGCATACGAATAATAATTAGATAACGTGGGAAGTTGTGAACGACGTCGTTTAACGTGAAGCGTCAGCAATTTTTCCTCTTCTGTCATTGCAATTGATGGTATTGATTTATGTGTTAGTAAATTACTTTGGTATCTGAGAAAGTTGGAGAGCTTGTTTCTCATACAGAGGCACAGACTGTGAAATATAGGTTGTATTATGTGTTTTGTTGCTTTTTACCATCGGCATTTCGAAGTCTGTTGTGTCGAATTTATTCTGATAAGAAGTTCTTATAAAAGTATATTAATGTGTTAGGCGTTTAGCTTGGCCGTTAAACTAATAATATGGCATGCATTTGTTTAAAATTTGACCTTGGTTGTTTGATAAGACATTAAAATAAGAATTTAATGCAATCGATCAACTACAAATTACTGCACGAAATCATGCTTTAGAATTAACTACCAAACAGCAGAATAATCAATTTCATTTTCAACTTTGGGGAAAAATACGTTATTTAATTTTTCAGATAATAGTAGTAATAAACTTAATTTAGACTCTATTATAATAATAAAAAGCACTGTTGCAGACATTAAATTTTTAGATTGAAAATTGTAGAAAAATATAAAATTGGTATTATTAAAAAATAATTTTTTGAGTTTAAAGATAATTTAAAATCATTTTCGTGAGATAATATTTACGAAGGATATATAGTTAAAAAACGATAAAAAAAAATTCGACTTTTAATTATCATATTTTAATTAACTTTTGAACTTTGAATTTAAATTAACTTTTGAACAAAAAGCAAAAATTGACAATAGCTTTCATTCATGTCTTAAAGCTCACATATGCCAAATTTCATCAATGTTCTGGCAAAAATTATAAATTTTTATCCAAGACATGCGAACCGAACCGTCTTCATTGTTTCATAAAATATTTAATCGAGTGATTTTCTTAATTTGTTGAAAGCTGAGGAAAGAGAATTCTGTTTAATGTCTATATGACTTACGCATATTTATTAGAAATAAATTTCAGTATACGACATGCTTTTAATGAATGATTTAAAATTTTTCTGCATTTACAACAAAAGTTTAATTTCAGAATCAACCAACATTAAAAAGATTTTAAAGTTCATTCTTAAACCGTTTTTCTTTTTCCTGTGACATAATTTTGTGTTTAAAAGATAGGAATTGAAATGTATAGCACAATAAACAAAACAATGTAAGTCTACTAAAAAATATTATAAAATAATAGCATGATGTCTCTCAAAATGTGTTTACAGATATTTTGGAGAGGAAAGCATTTAGAACAGATTACATAGAATGATTAATTGAAAATTTTAGCAAACGCTGATCCCGGCAAGTTAACTGGTCGCCAAAGGCAGCTAGTGTTTTTGTAAACCTCAACGTTTTAAATCATCCAATTGAAAAACATTTTTTTAATGAATATGTCTTTATGTCTATGATTTTAATGACTCAAAAATGAAAAAGTAGACGATTAAAATTTGATGCGAGGTTTAAATGTCTATATCAAATTTTGAACGAAATTAATCTACATTAAATCTATGAATATATAACACAAAATCAAAATGAATTATTTGATTGAAATTTGCATATGGTCATCAGAACTCTTCACGTGTATCATATTTTAATCAACGTAAATATAATGATTGTTAAATTAATTAGATTAATTCATCTATTTAACTATTCATTTAATTAGACTTATTAATTAGATTTTAAAATGTTAAATAATAATCAGTCGATAACAGTTTTTCCTTCGGAGCATATTTTTGCACACAAATAAGTTTTTCACTTCTTTAGAATTTCAAAAATTATATTTTCATTCATAAAAATTTTATCTGTGTAACGTTTCCGAAATGAATTTAAAAAAAATAGTGAATAATGAAAAGACGACTGAAGGAAGAATATTAATAAAAAATATAAATAATGAAAAAACGAATAAAATCTATATCTATACTTATAATAAAGCTCAATGTGTGTGTGTGTGTGTGTGTGTGTGTGTGTGTGTGTGTGTTGGCGCTCTACAGACCAGACCATTCAACCTACAGCTACCAAATTTGGCACGTGTATACCTTGGAGGCCGGGAATGTGCACCTGGGGGTTATTTTTTCGAATTTTTAATTAGAATTTTATTTATTTAAAAATTAAGCGAAATTTTGACGTGTTTCTGCTATAACTGCCGAAAATATTACCGCACAAAAAAGATTTTTACATGAAGTTAAAGATAAAAAATTTATCTTTTAAATGATACTACTGTTTTAATCTTATAATTAAATTTCTATTTTTAATGAATTTTTAAATAAATATTTTAACTATGTTTTTCAATAATTTTTTTCGTCAAAAATAAAAATGAGGATTAATCACGTTTCGCATTCATGAGAAAAAAATAGCTTTTTTCAAAGTGTTGCCATCACATTGATTAAAGCTCAAATTAAAAATAAATTAAATCTTTTTGGAAATGAAATCTGCAAAAATATAATTTTCGGCATGCGTTTGTAGGAAATGAAACAAATATGAAATATTATTTTTTCTAAAAAATAAATTCAAGAAAAATTATTTTATGATCTTATTTTATTTATTTATGAAATTATTTTATGAAAAATTATTTAATGACTCATAAAATAATGAAGACATAAACAAACTTATGGAATTTATTGATGGAATAACTCCATATATTTTCCTTTTCAGGTTTGAATATTTTTACTTTTGTAAATATCGTCTGCGCGTGTTTTTAATTTCAGATAATTTCATTTTCCAGTCTAAATATCTGTACTTTTCTAAATATCGTCTGCTTATTAATTGCATTCTTCTCTCTTTTGTTTTTGGCAACTATTGAAATGTTATGTTTACTTTTGATGTGTTTGATCTATGTAGTACTTTTGTATGTGATGTTTTATTCGATCGGATATTAAGGAGAATGCATACACCACAAGAGAAAGCACAGATTTTATGGTGGTCATAGAGTTAATTTCCAATCAACTAAATCACTGACTTTTAAGAGTTAATTTCAAATCACTTAAACTGACTGATTTATGAAGATTTGAATATCACTATTCAATAAAAAAAGGATAATTTTAGATTTTTCATCGAACGTTTCAAAGAAAATACGTCAATAAGCGCGCAGGTTTCTCAAGATTAATTGGCCTAAGATTATGAAAATGGTGAGTTTTTCTAAATTTTTAACATTTAAAACTTCATAAATAAGTCTTAGTTGATCGTGGGAAATAGAAGCATTCATTCATTTATTTAAAATTTGGTGTGTCCAGAATATTTCTCAGAATATGATACCTTACTGCATTAAATTTAGACTTCATAATTTTTGAAATATATTTATAAGCAGGAACAAAATATTATTATTGATTTCATTTCAATCCTTTTGAAAGCAAAACTAAAGACTGAATTTTATACTGAATCTCAGAAATTTTTGTTGAATTATTATTTGAGATATTACATAAACTATGAAAAATATTTTGTAGTTAACATAAGATTTAAATACCGAGCGATTCTGTTTGCAATACTCATATTCAATAATAATAATAATTAATAAATAACAATAAAGATGATAAATAAAATAAAACGCTTGGTTTTATTAAAAAATATCTTAATATTAATTGCAATTTCGTCATTTACATTTTTAATTAAAGTTGAAGTTTTACCGGAAATGGCAACAAATTAGCAAAATATATATAGTAAATTGAACGAAACGATCTAAACAATATAAGTTTGGTATGACTATCAAAATGTGAATATTAAAAATGTTTTATTTGAGAATCCTTTAAGAGACCAGTTACTTAAAATATTTAATTGAAAATTGTAGCGAGCGGTAATACTGGCGAACCGGCTGGTCGCCAGAGGCGGCTAGTATGAAATATTATCATGCTGTGATGTTTAGATTAGAACTTCGAAAGTAATGCTTTTCATTTTCATACAATAAACTCATTTCTAAAAAAAATTAATTCATATCTGTAAAGACCAGACGATATATTTCCGCAGAAACTTGAATTTCAATTTTTTCTGTATCGAATTTCATTATTTTTGTGATTTATTAATTTTTTATATGACAATTCTGTAACATTTTAATACCTCAAGCGCTTTTGGTATAAGCTTATTCATTTTATTGTTCAATTAGTCATATTGATTTTACTTATCTGTTTTTATGTTTAGCGCAATTCATTATTTTATGAAATTCAGCTTTTTTTCTTCTTCCCTGCATGTATCAAATTTAAAAGGATAATGAAAATAAACATTTCTTGCCATATTTATAACATTATGTCATCATTATTTTAACACTTAATTTCATTAAAAAGGTATTAAGTGAAATTAAAACGCATTTAACAGTTTTTGCAATGAATTATTTCTTATAAAAAACATTATCAATTTTTTTCTCAAGCGCTAAAGAAAGAGATAACTAAGCTTCTTATTTCTTCAAAGAACATTTTCGTAATGATCAGATCTCGCTGGAGGGTATTAATAACACCAGTCGTACTTCTCGTGAAAAAAGTGTCAGAAACTAGAGAGTAATGAACATTTGAACATTTATTTCATGCTCTTACTACGTAGTTAAGGAGTTCAAATATTAATTTGTAGTTTAAAACAACGGTAGAATGTGTTAAAACATCTTCAAAAGACGCATCTATTTTTATTTGTCAATTTTTTATTATTATCTAAAATATTTTTGTTCGAAATGATGGAAAAGTTCTTTCAGCTTGAAACTTTGAAGTTGAATGTGCTTTAGTATTTTGATATGTATATATGAGTTTTGCTTTTCTGAATGCTTTTTTATCGCATTGCACAAATGACTATAAATGTGGTGCAATTACTTATTTCTTAATTTCAAAAGAAGTATCTCTTTTTATTTTATTTTTAAAAGATTTTTGTTCTAAATGATGAAAATGTTCTTTCACCATGAAATTTTTAAGTTGAATGTGCTTTAGTATTATGATATGTGTGGATGCGTTTTGCTTTTTATCGCATTGCACAAACAATTATAACCGTGGCCCAATAAGTAATTTCTAAACTTCTAGAGATATGAATATGAAGGGGTGCCATAATATAAGTCTCCTTGTTTGGAGACATTTGCAATTAAAACTAATAAACAAAACGAAACCATATTTCATATACAAGCTTTGAAAAACATGGAATGATACATTCCGAAAAAATATTTCAATATCTTATACATAAAAGTAAGATAAAGGTATTGAAAATGTAACCTTAATATTGATTAATAAAATAAAATTTTGTGGAGTTTAATACTTATGACATTAATGAATCTTTGTTTGTGCGTGCGTGTGCATGTGTGTGTTTTCGTTGAAATCATTGATTCAGTGCTTCGGTCCACCAACGTCGATAACTCTTATATCAGTAACTTTTGTTACAATTCTTTTTTTTTAACTGAAGTTCGTTTATGCAGCCTTTTTCATAATTCTTCCCTCCATGCTTTCAGCCGTTTTTAAATGAATTTTCATTTTCTTCTGTTCACTAATTCAAGCTTCATTAATTTAAGCTATTTCATTTATTTCCAAGTATTTTGTATATCTTCTTTCCTTTTAAAATAATTAAGTGTTTAATTTTAATTTGATAACTAAGTATAGTGGGGCGCAGTTCATTTTAATTCATGCAACTATAATAAAATTTTCTTTTTTTCCGAAAATTCGAACTAAATGACAAAATTTTTCTAAAAAATAAATTAAATCAAAATTTCTAAAAATTTTTAATTAAACAACATTTTTAGACTAAAAATGGCAATTAAGATTTATTTTTAATATTAAAAAGCTTTTGTAAATAAAAATAATAACTTAACACTAATTCTAATTAAAATTGAATCATTTTAAAGATACTAAATTCAATACTTAAGTATTTTAGTATTGATATATATCATTTGAAATGCAATGCTTCAATTAGAAAACTTCATAACAAAAAAAATCACTAATAAAATTCAAATTCACATTTAAAACTTTTAAAGTATTTCTTTTTAAATAAGAAGTATTTAATGCATTTTTAATCGAATACCTTTTAATACCTGTAGGTCCTCGTGTAAAATAAGTACTTTAACAATTATCACTCTACGGACAATGTGGACACAAAGTCTGAGGAATATTTAGCTAATAAAAGGAATAAAATTAGTTTTTATAATATTTAATTCTAGTTTCAAATTAACCAAAATAATTCGAATTATAGATGAAATTTTTGTGTGCGTGTTTATGTGTGACCGTGTGCGCGCATGTGTGTGCGTGTATGTATGTTTGCGTTATTATACTATAAACGATTCATTTAATAATATGTGAAAGGGACCATAGGAATTACCTACGGATACAAATTTAATACTATACTTCTACTATACTTTAATATTTTTAGATGTTTCACTACTATACCTTAATATTTTTTAGATGTTTTTCCAACGAAAACAAAATAACGTTCTATATTTTGGAAAAATTGTTCAATATTTTCAAAGTCAGTTCAGAAAAATTGGAAGAAAATCATCATTCCGAGGTTCGTTGTTATTTCCTTCCAACATTTCTATACCCGGTAAGTTCGTTATGAAATCTTTAGAACTAAAAAAAAAGATAAATTGTGTAGAATCTTCTGTTATCCTAAATATTTATTAAATTCTTTTTGAAAAGAAGGGGAGGAACGAAACATATTCTTAATCAGTTTTGGCAGTAACAGCCGGGGGTTGGCGAAAATTCTTTTCGATTGGTTCGGTGTTTGAACAGCAGAACTTTTCCCCACTCATTTTCTATATAATAACACTTTGAGAACCCCATCTGGATTTTTCCGTTTCCTGCTGCTTCAAGATTAAAATGAGGGTGTTGAGAAGGGAGAACGAAAATCTACTTTTGAGCAGTGCCTGGATCTCTGAAGAAAGTTTTTTCCTTTTGTTTTGACTTGAACATTTTACCGTTTCTAGCGATGGTCGGAGTAGAAAATTGGATTTTCTATTTATTCCGAGTAAGAATGCCTTTTTCTTTTTAAAACTGGTCCAATATTTGAGATGTTAAAGTTTCATTTAGAAAAATATAAATCTTATGTTTCTCTAAAATGGTAAAATATTTTGAACTTGCGCCGGAACAGCTCTAAAAATTTAGAATCGGCGAGAGCGTGAGTTATAAAATGGATGATTTTACTATTTAGTTAGATCAACGCTCTATTTTTAAACTGCATGGGGCCTATTTTGAGACGGATGTTATTTGGATTCATGGTCAGAAGACGAGTCAATATCCTTCTCACCATATATTTGCATACACGGATGTGCCGGCGTCCTGGCATAGGGGTGGATCGTCTGCCCCGTGATCTGGTTGTCCTGGGTTCTAGTCCTGGTTCGGGAATGGTTGATCTTCATCTGTTCTATCTGTGAGATGTGTGAATGTGCCCCTTATAAAAAGGGGATGTGCAAGCGATTGTGATGCGTGAGTCGCAAAATCGTACTCTCGGCGATATTTGGCACTATTAAAAACGAGAGACGCTCTCTCTCGGCTTAAAATCGTTGAATTCGAAATCAACGGGCTTGTCCATGGCAAGTGCCATCAGAAACAACAACAACAGTACACGAATGATCTTCTGTTGAAACACGAACCTATGACCTTCTGATCCTTTAGCCGAGATTTTGTCACGAGGGCCATGAAATTGTACATTATAACCTTCAGTCAAAAAAAAAAAATTATTTTCCTTTATAGTGTAATAAAAATTTTATTGAAAACAACTTTCAATAGTATCTTGGTGAGAACCGATATATGATTCTTGGAACGTTGTCGTTGTTGTGTTGGTGTTGCACATCCTCAAGAGCAGCACAGTTATATCAAGTCTATGAAATTATGCGTGCACCCTGAAGAAGTTTAATATTATCAATGGATTGTTAATAAGATCCTGTCTGGTGAAGCCCAGGCATATAGGATGTGTTCTTGGAACATCCAATACTCATTTGTCTCCTCGCCAAATCAAGACAGGACACCAGAGGTGCTTAGATCAGCTCGATAATAAATTGGCAGGCTTATGTTGAACGAAACCAATTGTTGTTCAGTAAAGATACAAAGGGTGTTCAAATGAAAAGGTACGAAACGACGCTGTGGGTATAAATGAAGACTTTATTCAAAGTATACACCATAGGCCTGAGCACAACGAGCCCATTGATTAACGAATCGATGGATTTCTTGTTCCCAGAATTCCTTTGGCCGTGACTAGACCCAATCCTTCACAGCGTCCTTGAATTCGCCGTCCGAGTTGAAGCGCTTCCCTTTCAGATGTTTTCCAGCGGACCAAACATATGAAAATCGCAGGGCGACATGACCGGGCTGTAGGGCGGATGGCCAAGCTGCTCCCATTTGAACTTGGCCAGTTCCGCGCATGTGACCCTGGAAACATGTCGACGCACATTTTTCATGGAGCAGAACCATAGCCTCCGTGAGTAACCCCGGTCTTTTGTTCTTCATGGACCTGCGTAGTCTTCGAAGTGTCTCTCAGTACACATCGGAGTTAATGGTTCTTCTGTGCTCGAGGAATTCAACATTATTAGTCAATTGGATGGTGCTCCTTATAAGATCCTCTGCTCTCTCCTGCGAATGCTCCAGTCTGCGCCGGAGACTCCAATCGCATCCCTAGATGTCTCTCTACGATTTTCCATAGCGGCATAGGCAATATATGTTAATGGTTACGTTGTTACAACGTTTCGTATCTTTTTATTTGAACACCCCTTGTAGTTTATTTTCCACCTACATTTTTTTTTCTAACTCGTATATACAAAGCTCATTAATTAAGAAAATATTAATTAAAAAATCTATAAAGTCCAGCAGTGGTAGACTATTCGATACTTTCACACATACTCTCTAATAAAGATATTGTCCTCTCTTCCTCCGAATTTTCATGGCAGTGAATACCACAAGTTATCAGATTATATTTTATTTTCAAATCTTTATTTTATGCTCATAGTTTTATTTTCACACATAAGAATTATATGTTTCACAATATAATAAAAAAAATGATACTTATGTATCAAGTACATATCAGTAGCGAATAACCATTATGAAAGACAGATCTTTAACATGAATCAAGCATTTTTATTGAATTTAGCATGCGATATTTGCCTTTTTTTTTTTTTTTTTGAAGAATAGTTGCTGAAATGCTTTTAAAATCCAAGTACCAGAAAAACAAACATATAATTTGGATGCCTCTTCCATTCCGACAAATTAGAAACAGAATTGGACTCAGAATTACAATTATAGTCACGGGATTACATATCAAATTTCATTTGTCATTGCGTTTTTTATTTATCGCTTTTTAAATGCAGGTTAAAGCACTCACGACAAACGTTCGACCCTTTGACAGATTCGGTTAAAAATTTGATATCTAATTTTTCAGTTGTTATACTTGTGTGCCAAATTTTATTCATCTAGTTCACTTCTTAGTTGTCGTGTTAACTTATATTCGGACAGTAGGACCGACAAATTTCTTCTGAATGGATTTCATTCAAATTTCGATAGAAATCTACATAAACTGTACCATTCATTTCCTTCAAAGCATTTTTGAGTTACCGAGATTACAGAAAGACAATTACAAAAATGTGCTTTTTTCGGACTCAAAGTAGTCTTAAAACGTATGAATTGGCAAAAAATTTAGAATTCGAATTTTTTAACGATGACTGTCTTTGTATACTTCGCATACGAAAGTAAAATGGTGTTCCTGTTGTTTTTGTTTTGAATTATGAATTAATATTTCAGTATATAATAAAAAAATATAAAATAAAAGATAGGAATATTAGTCAGATTGAGGAAATTTAGGTTTTATTCCTCGTTTATTATGGAATCTGATTCATTTCAAATAATTATCATAAAATTTTGTAAATCACGTTAGGCGTCCAAAAAAATTTCATCCGAACGGCAATTATTTATTTAATCGGATGGTGCGTTTGTCTTCTTTTCTTCATCGTCTTCTTTTTTTTTTCTTCTTACCATCAACAGAACAGACTACGTACGTGCATAGAATCAGTCGAAACAATATTAAATATTTATTCAAAATTTTCCTACATTGAATTTTAAACTCCCAGTTTTGAGTTACATTTATGACTTTTGAGAAATTTTTTTTTTGTCTGCAAGTGCATCGAATTTGTGTGGATTCTGCTCAGACGCACACAAGAATTTCCTTTTATAAACAAAAGAAGTTACTTTATTCGAAATTTTCTGAAAGAAATATAGAGAGAGATAAAAAAAAAATTTCGCAGGCGCTCTTTTGTTGGTTTTTGTTCATATTTATTTGTGTATTTTACTTATGTCAAGTAAAATCTATTTCATTGATTACAAAATCTGAATAAAATCATTCTATTCAGAATTTAATATTTTAAAATTTTAGAGTTCTTTAATCTTTAGTCGAACTGATTTGATTGTTTATCATTATCAAAACCAGGACATATCTTCAGAAACAGAAGTATTTGTAGATTAGATTTCTTCTGTTTTTGCAAATTATAAATATTTCATATCAATGGAGCACATAAGCGTTGATATTGAATTCTTATGTATCACTTTAAAGTTGTACTAGGGCGTTTAATAGGAAAATAGCTGTCTCGTTTTTGTATGTTTTGTCAGGTGATGATGGTTTTAAATGAGCCCGATATCTGAGCTCCTCATTAAATAGTAGCGTCAAACCAAATGAAGACATTTGCCACTTGACAATAGATTTTAGTTACATCACATCTTGAATGGGATCGGGTCTCGAACTTAGTTTCTTCGCTTTAGAGGACACAAATACCCGAGAAAATTAAATTCACATTAATCACAACTGCAAAATTTTAGTATTTATTTCTAAGTTAATAATTTCTATATAAACATGAAAATATTTGGTAAAATAAAAAATTAAAGTTTAATGTACGTCTAAACTTAGTTTTTCGAAATTAAGCAGAAAATGTGAGCTTTAATTTGAATTTGCGCCGTAACTTATTTGCAAACATAATTAATCAGTTTAAAAAATCATTTGGTTAAGATAACAAGAACAAATTGTATGAAAAACCAGTTATGAACTTTTTTTAAATTCTGAATCAGCTGTGTCGATTTAATTAAGAAGACAGGAATTAAGAAATAGAGATGGTTCAAATGTTTCTCTATTGGATAGACTTGTGAGCAAATACTCGAATAGGGAAGAACAAATAGAAATGGAAAATTATCTCTCTTCTTTCCTTCGTTCACTGTTTATTTTCTATAGCTTCGTTTCGTCTGGTATAAAAAAAAGGTGAAAGTTGAAACGCGACATATTTTTAACTTCTACTTTCTAATGGAAGGATTCAGGTCAACCAGGATGTATACTGGTCACGAAGATCACCAATTAATGTCAAAGGTTACGTATATTTTGTTGTTTTATTAAGTTAGCATTGGAAAAACATTTACCTATTTTCTGACCAAGAATGGTAAAAAAAAAAAAAAAAAAAAAAAAACTTTTGTAGAGTTTTTATGAACTCATCTTATACGTAACAGAAAGTCTAGGCTAAATACTTTTATCTTCTCTTAGAGCTCTTTTTCAAAGTGTATATCTTCAGTTCTTTCTTCGTTAAAAATTAATAATCGATTTTTTCAAATTCAAAGAATTGAATGTTTACTTGTTTCAAAATGTATTGAAACATCCAAACTTGGGTTTAATGGAATATTGAATCTCGTTAACTAAAGATACTTGTATGTCTTCGACTTCGCTTAATTTTTGTTGATGGAAGTTGACCATATCTTTCCAATCTGTGTTTTACTTTCTAGAATACGTAGTATAGAGTAAGTATAAGTAATCATCAAAAAATTCGAATTCGTTATTCTAGATTCTCCTGAATTCGAAAAACACATTTTTAGAAAATGTCTATCTGTCTGTGACAAAGATAACTTTAAAACGCTTTGAAATAGACGGTTTAAATTTAGTATACACTCTACTGTCACATTTGCAGATTTCTCTCCAATTTTGTGCAAAATCTACTCAGAGGAAGTCCATCTGTCCTGCTGTTCGAATATAACTAAACACAATAATTACAAAGCAAGGAAAGCAAGACACATAAAATTCGTTATTTAGATTTAACATCTATAGTGTAGACACCTATAAAATTTTGAACGAAATCTAACTTCAAGTTGACTGTCTGTCAGACTACACTTTTAAAAATATGTAAACGCGATAATAAAAAAAATGTAGTGATTTAAATATACCAAATTTCGTATGGGATTTTGTGACTACAAGTGCAATTTTGTATCAAATTTTTATTTGAATCGGTTCAGAAAAACGTGTCTGAAACCCCATTTGGGATTAATCGCCAAATAACTCGGAAAAGATGACACGATAGATTCACTGAAAATACTAAATCCACGCCAAAATTTGACATTTTTAAAATATTGTACGCCAATGCCATGGAAGGCTTCCTCTGGCATGAGAAGTTTACTAGAGAGTATGCGAGAAAGTTTTGGGGAGACTATTTCCACCGGGGTTTCTTTTACCTTTTAGAATATATTTTCTTAATCGATTACCGTTTACATTTATTTCCTGCTTCTTTGATCATCAATGTGTTCATTAAATCACCAAATATTAATATTTCATTTGATAGTTAAAAAGTACCTTTTAAAATTGAACTATCTTACCACTAAGCGCACTTTTCCTGGGATTGAGAAAACGAAATATGGGATTTTAATTTATCAATTGGATTTAATAAATGTTGCTATTGTGCATATATATGTCAAAAAATATGCACAATTCGCACATTATGTTGCTATTGTGCATATATGTCAATAAATATGCAAAATTTCATTTTGCTCTTTTCTTAATTTGGAGGGAAATGTCATTTTGGATTACTACAGATGGAGTTTAAAAAAGGTGCAAGATAATCAAATTAAACAGGAGCTGTTTAAGCACCTTCATTAAAAAAAAACACTACTTGCTGCATCACAACTAAATTGTGTACACATTTTAACTTGAGTAAGCGTTTTCGATTTCTGAAGAAAAAATAATTCATCTTTTTTCCGATAGGGGAAATAGTGCTGGAGTATTAATAATTTCCATAAAATCGAAAATATTATAAATTCTTTTACCTGTATAAATATGCATAAAACAAATTTTAGTTAAAATTTGACTTTAATTACGAATTTTTATTCCCTGCTTGCACAAAATTCTAAATTGTACTGTTACCATAACGTCATGGTAATATACCGCATTCAGAGTATCGAACAACATCATGAAAATATCTAACTTGTATGTGAAATAAGACGACTTGTACTTAAAAGAATTATACCAATTTTACTGTAGAGTTACTTGAATATTTATATTACTTCTGATGCTAATGTATGTGATAGGTAAAATTTTGCCAATAGATTTTCTAAATATTGCCAGATTTGAATCGAATAGCGTTGCATTTAAATGATATCTTTTACAATGAAATTTTGGTGGGACCACAAGCTGACTGGAATGAAGAGGTCTCAAGAAATTGCGATTCCAATTGTTGTGCAAGAAAATGCGCATGATATCAATAATGATGTAGCACATGATACTCGTACATTTTAATAAATTCACAATTTCTCTTAAAACATTAATTATTGCACGTACTTTTGAAAACTATTTTTATTTTCACAGCAGCTCCATTTTTTCCCTATTGACCAGAATGAAAATTATATCTTTGCACTTCAAAAACCGAAATCACATTCTTAGGAGAGTATGTGTGCAATCTCTTGTTGTGATCTATCCTATAATTTTCCCCTGGAGATTCTACGGATTTTTTGTTTATTCTGGATCACACTGCATATAAACTTCTTCAAAGACATCCTTACAATTATTTGTCAATGGATAGACTAGCAGATTCGTCATCCGAATACTACGTTAAGTGGACAACGTTAATGGATTTTCCTTGTCCCTAGTTTCCTAGTTATTGAAAGGACCATTTAGGATAGAGCCCACTCACTGTATTACTTATCTTCTTCGTGATTTTGTATTACACCACAGAATATAATTCGCTAATGTAGTGGTCTTTTAAATCTCAGTATTATCCATAATTGTGTTGATTTGTCTTAGAATAAAAGAGAACTTATTTCTTGAAAAGTTATCGACAGAAATTCTATGGAGTTTTCATTTCAAAGGATTGTCACTCCTTCATCGAGATTGAAGGAGTGACAAAAACGAGGGAATTCGAGGTTCCATTTCTGCTTTTGAGTTTTACATTGCTCTTGAGAAGTTAATGAAAGGAATTTTTTTTTCTAATGCTTTCGGTATCGGCAGAAATTTTTGATTGTTTTATTTAACTTTTTGTCTCTACTTTAATTTCATCTGAAACGATATTGATTTTACAGACGTCAAAGTCATTTTCGTAAGTTATGCCTATTAGTAATGTGTATATTAGCTTACATATTTTTTCATTTAATTTAATAAAAACTTAAATTTTTATACACAGTCCCTTGTAATTACCGCATAAACTCAACCTAGCGCTTTTCTTTAATCTATAAAATATGAAATTGGGTCTAAAATTTCATATCTATACCGCCTTAATTCTCAATAAAGTGCATTCAAGAAACGATAAAATCACATCCAGTTCATAGACAAAAATATCTTATTTAAAATATAACTCATTTACAACTGTTTTCAATACTATTCTATTCTTAAGTGAATAGGATGTAATGTTCCGTTTTATTAATATTCTCAAAAAAGGGAAGGATTGTTATGGGATTGTTTGATATAGTCGATATATCGGACCAAATTATAATAAAAACAGAATTAATTCCTTGTCATTCTACTGGTCTCGGCTAGCATCCTACTGTTAGATTGGTCTCAGTCCAAATTCCACGACCTACTCAATAATGTTTTAATGTACAAAATGGAAATTTTGAGCTATTATCTCTTCGTAAATGTAGGCTTCCTCAGTACACACTTTTTTTTCATGATTTAAATATATTTGCTTTCTGTGCATATTCTACCTTTATGTTTTTACTGCAAATGCTCTAAAAGATGCATGTTTTCTGAGATATATTTTATCCTCTGAAAATGAGGAATCGCTCTATATTGTCAATGGGGTAATTATGAGACTCCTTGAACTTGATCATTACCTTTGCCTCATCCTTTTTGTTAAAAATTCAGGTTATTGGGTCAACAATAAATCTTTTTCAGGAGATAAATATTTCTCATCTTTTCCATTTATTAATGCTTTTATCATCTTTCCTTTGAATAGTCTCTTTTTTATAGTCTTTCTTCTTGAATAGTCTCTATTAAAAATCTTATTGAATCGATAAATTTCTACAATGGTCACATGAAATAAATGAATGATAAACTATGTTTTTTTAATTCTAGCTTTTGCTCTTTTCTGAGAATTTAATTTGACACTGTTAGATAAATTAAATGAAAAATGTGAAGTTTTTTAAGAAAACAAGCCAGTTTTAAGTTTACTTTTTTACTTGAATCTGAGATTAGACAGCAACAACTTAAATGGCAAGACATTTAACCCACATGGTATTTGGACAAACATTTTTTTAATCAGCACATAAATTAAATATTCATAAATCTACAAACCTTGAATCAATTACAAATATTCTTAATTTTAATTATTATTATACATTGTAAGCATAATCCTTAACACATACTTTAATTTAAAGTTTTAATTATGAATTTCAAAAGTTAAAAGCGACTTATAATTTCAAGTTCCTTTGTTTCATTGAATTCTGTGTTTAAAGCGAAGCTGACACAAGTTGTCACTGACTTTATTAAAATATTTATCTAAAGAATAACTCACGTTGTCACCGAGTCGAAAGTTAAAGGTTGAAAGCGAGAGTTTATGTCCTCGATATCGCCTTTAGCTATTGTCTAAATCTCATAATCCTCGTAGTTTAGTTTCCATAAATTAATTTCAACTCGTGAGTCTCCTAGTTTGTTTTACGCGGCGTTGCACTTAACTAAACGAACCAACAATGATATGCATTCTTTTGCTCCAACAAGATATCCTGTTGTATTAATCTCTCCGTTAGACCAGAAGATTGTGTCTAACCGAATTACTTGAAGTTCGTTAACTTCTGTTTTCATATGTAAAACCCGTCATCTCGCCTTATTACCTTCGAGCATTTTAATGCGTTCAAAGTGTCATTTGAGTTGCTCAGTGTGAATATTTCAGAAAATTAAAAACCGTCGACAATATCGTGCACATTACGATATCTTTTATGTAGATAATAAAAAAATATATTTATGATGAAATTGTATGGTTTCATAATGACGTAAAAATGCAGTAATTTTAATAAACGTACTATCGGGATGGCCGTTTCACTTTCTTCAATACTTACAGTATTTGACACTTTTCATTTTCTTGGATAAAAAAATATGGAGAACGAATTGTAATCTTCAAATAATTCGAGCTCAAGATTTTGGCAATTTCCACCCTGAAGTGAAAGAACACATTTTTGTCATTATATTTGTGAATAATATTTATAAGCGATATCTCCAAAATGCTTTGAACTAGGCAGATGGAATTTGGATATAATCTTAACATCAAATTTGTTTATTCGTTTTTCAAATTTCAGTCATTTAAATTTCCAACGAAATCTATTTAGCGAAAGTTTGTCTGTTCGGATATCCGAATATAAAGATAATAAATACAAAATGAAGAGAGTTAGATGAATAAAATTTGGTGCACAGATTTAATATCTTAGCTGTAGATTTACGTCAAATTTGGAATCAAATACAACAAAGGATTGACATTCCTGTGTATTTTCACAAACCTGTGAATGTAGTAACTCAAAAAAACTAAGATTTAAATAAATGATATTTGGTACATGAATTTGTAACCACAATTGTTGTGCTGTGTGAAATTTTAATTCATTGAGCTAGGAAAAAAAAATATCTAAAATACATATTCAGTTTTCTGGTGTTTTTGCATTAACTGCTTTCCTGCAATTCCCAAAAATTGCCCAAAATCATACTCTAAATAGGTTTTTTCGTAACTATTATTTGTTTGAATACTGAAGTGAATGTGAGAAAGTTTTGGAAAGCACATTCTTGCTGATTTATTACTCATATAGAAGATTTTATGATTGCGAATGAAAATAACTATTACTGAATTAGTCACAAGTAAAGCAAAATGGAAACAAAAATTAAAAATGTTTCAGAAAGTAGCACTCAATTCTTTTCACTAAAGCATGAAACCAAATACAAGAAAACGCAGTATCTAATATATATAAGTACTATAAAGCTAGGAAAAGGACCAAGTCTTCTCACTGAAGTTATCTGGAGATATCAATGACTGCTCAGAAAATCAAATTCAGGCATCGACGAGACACCAAAAGAAATAGAAGCACCGGCCTCTGGGGGAAAAAAATCAGATTACGGCTTTGCGAACTGATCCGGTGTATTAAACCTCCCGCAAAATGTAATAAGCAAGTAATTGGAGGGGATTTTTTTCCCATGCTGATATTTTCTCGGTACGCTGATTCCTGCAGCTGAATTGCAGATAGTGTGAGCAATAATCTCACTGGTATCGATATTAATTTGTTCTCGGAGGAATGCTTTTACTACCTGTGCAGATTGATTAATATTAAAGTAAAGAAGATTGATTTTGTGTATGGAAACACTTTTATTTAATTAAAATAGATTATGAATAAAAAAAAATAAGTCTGATGTCCGTTATTTGCACATTTATTGCTCAGTATTAGTGTTAGGTACTTAGAGTTAATGACTACAAATTATAATTTTATAGAACTGAATGACTTAAAAGTAAAATTCTAATTAAAATATCTTATTTAATATAAATTAAATTCATTTGTAAGATCTAAAAGAACCGTTTTGAGTTTTTTCAGACATAAATTATTATATGGGTGTGCGTGTCTGGATTAAACTTATGCAAGGTCGTTAAAATTCTATTGTAATGTTTTGTAACTTAGTCTTCAAATTTCAAAAATCTGTTTGAAGATGTTAATAAAATTTAAATCTTCGTATTTGTCATCAAAATGCCGAATTTGGAGTATTTAATCTTCGAATTTTATTTCCCAACCTGTTTGGGGGATATTCATTCTTGCTTCAACCAAATAAAAGTAAAAAGAGGGTATGAGAGAGTTATGTGTGATTCTTGTCTCTTGAATTGATTAGTACTTGTCAATGACAAATTAAATCTTCATCCTTGAATCATATAGTTCCAGAATGCCATATTTGAAGTATTTAATCTCCTAATATGATTTCTTAACCATTTTGAGGGATATTCGTTCGTGATTCATCCAAATAAAAGTGTAAGGGGGATACAAGATGGATAGTTATGTATGATTTTTGCCACTTGAATTGATTGGTTCTTTGATTTCATTGCAAATTTAAATATTCAAAAATTCAGAGAGAAAGATATAGAGTGTGCAAACTTAGCGCATATATTCTTTGAAGGGTAAAATATTTGCCTTGGAACATTTTTTTGAAATTTTATTTCGAATTTTAAGGAATTAAAAGATTAAGCGTGATATTCGCGTTCTTTACGATAGCTTACGAAAATATTGCAATGCAAAAATAATTTTTACATCATCTTAAAATTCGAAAATTATTTTTTACTGATACCAATTTTTACTATATAATATTTAATTGTTTCTATTAATTTTTAATTTAAATGTTTTCAAAGTATTTTACTACAGTATATTTCATTATTGCACAATGAACAAAGCGATTTAATAATTTTAAAATAATTTGCGCTACAAATCAGTCAAATTTTTAAATTTTAAATCGCGAAAATTGGCTAGTCTGTAAAATAATTCAAAAATTATGCTTTCTAGAAGAATCCGTCTACATTAATAAAAAGTTGTCAATTATGGAAATGGAATATTGAAAAGTTACCTAAATCCTTGCTTTTTGAAGTTTCATGTAATTTACTAGCCATCCTATACATAAAATGATAATTACATGAACTTGTCTTTTAATTATACATGATTACTGATCTCCTTTTTTTTATTTTAAAAACAATTTAATATTTTGAAACATGGTGAAATTTTCTAAGTCGTATCTATAAACACTGAGAAATAGCAAACTATTGTCTCATAATTGTAAGAACTATCACAAAGGAGTAAATAGAATTTTCTTCCTTACGAAATGCAATTCATAGCTTTCAACACAAATGCCAATTGAGTTCGCCTTGAACTGCTACTGATATAAAACATTCTCAAATGAAGTGCTGAAGTGATAAACTTATTCACTTTCTACTTTAAGTGCCTTTCTTCAAGGGTCAAGTTTTTGTGTCTTTGCTCTTACTTGAAGATTGGTGCTTTTTATTATCACAGTAGCTGTGGAGTAGATCATTGTGAGATTACATATTACGCTGAGTGATTTGCATTCGCAGCTTTTTCAGGGAAATAATAGCCTTTAAATGTGAAAATGTTCAATTTTCTTGCGTAATAATGGTAGTGAGATTAGATCATGTGATAGGTTATAAAGTGCTATATTTTCTTCTATTGATGAAAGGGACTTGGATTTTCTTTTCTTTTTGAACTTTCCATTTTACTAGTGTTGAAATAAACAATTCAAATTAGCCTGCGGGAATTTTTTCCACGGAACTTTCTCACATACTTACTCAGTATAACCCATTTACTGTTATCACTGATTAGCAACAGTATACTCAATATAAAGCGTTTATTGTCTATTTTGTTTCGTAACAATTACAATTGTACATATAATTTGAATCTCTTTTGTTTCATAGACTAAGTGCAAATTTGTCCTTGCGTTTAATTCCTATCAAAACCGCATTCTACTCTTTTTTTATCTAACTCGTTGCATTCTTGAATTATAATGTCTATATACACTGAATGATTCGTCAACCCATTGATGCCGGCAATGAAAGCGTTACTGAAGTCGATTCAAAATTTGATTTAAATCTATAATTCTGATAATAAAACCGTAAGTAAAATTTTATACTCTGAGCTTGTTACAGTTTCGAGCTATACTATCTACATAAACTGAATTCTCTGTCAACAATTTTACGCCTACATGCAGTTAATCGGTAGATGGATATACGACTTAAACTCAATTCTGGTTTTGAAATACATATCAAATTTAATGTTTATTTGAAGTATATTGAAACAAATTCATTTCACGATATTTATTGAACCGTTTATCATGTACAGTGCTAATGACTAATAATTTTATTCAAATTATTTTTTCTGCTGATGCCGATTTATAGTTATGAACTTGTAGATTACCGTATCAGGAAACATTTTTGGTTCCCTATTAAAACAGATATTTTTAAAAAATAATTTTATTCTGTTTTATTGGGTAAACAGCTTATAATTTCTGTAATTATCTCTCATACTTTCTATGTTTTTCATCATTCAAATTTTCTGTATTTATCATCGTTCATTCTTTATATATGTATCAACGCTTATTCTTTAGGTTTTTATCATCACCCATTCTTACAAAATTTTTCATCAGATATAATATTTACTTATAAAAAAATTCCCTTTGCAACTAAAATTCTACGATTTTCTTTCCTAAAAAAACTCCTTTAAAACTTTCGCAAAACTGAAAAAATAGTGCCAAACTTATCCATATCCTTATAACCTCCGTACTTTGAATACAATATAATTTTAACTCAATGATCTTTTATTCCTAAAAAAGTCTCGTTCAGAAGTATATAACATCCAATAGTTAAACTTCGCTCGGGTAGTAAGGAAATCGACTTTGAAGAGGAAATCCATCCATTCAATGGGAAAGTTATATCCAAACCATAAATGCGTTTCCCTCTTGTACATGCATCCGATCCATTCCTCTTCAGTTCCAGCTACCTTTTGTACACACGGGGAGTCATCCTCCAAATCCAGAGATTAAAGTGACTGTAGCCACTATCAAATGGACCTTTGGTTCTATTCACTTTGAATGATGCGGGTGCTTCTGTTTGGATGATGGCCTGTGCTAGAGTCACCAATGAGTGTTTCCACTCGTATATGAAGGCTCAAACAATGGCTTACTGGACGAATGGAATGTTTACTGTAGAATTGTATAAATAATTCCGTTGTATTATATGTTTGAATTATAACAAAAGTCAGAGGTATTTTTATAAAAAAAAGTAATTTTTATATTATTTTCTGCTTTATGATCTTTAATATTTTCATAATCCATTATTAAAATCATTATGGAATTTTGTAATCATTTTTCTTAAATTCACGACAGGATGTTGCTTTTCATGCTTAGTCATGATTCAATCAAATCAAAAGTTAAATGATAATTAAATTCTTTAAAATATTGAAACTTTGTATTTATCTTCCGAAACATGCAAATATACATAATTTCTGTGGATTACATATAAATGTACAGCTCTGCCTTGATGGTCCAATTTTTTTCATGCATTGACCGAAGCAATTCGGTAGTATTTTAGACCATCATTATATGGAATTCTCCCTTTTATCTAATATAGGAATCGCTGAAATTTATTAAAATAAGTTTCCCTGGTCATTTGCAATTCAAAGGGAGCGAATTATGACAATGGTATATGTTATTCTTGGAATATGGATTTGACGAACTGAAGTTTTTTGGTTCTTATTCATTGTTACCTGATTTTGAAGTAGTTGTATAGTTACTTAAACTCGTTGTTTCGAACTTAAATCAAATCAAATTATTTAACGGCATGGAAAAAAAATATTTTTAGTAGTTTGATGTTGCGAATTCTTATTAATATATTTGCTAGAGTATTAATTCTGGATCCGCTGCTTTGTATGTCTTTATTTGTTTTATACATGTGCAAAAAAAAAAAAAAAAAAAAAGAGGAAAACACGTGTACTTCTAAGCTTTTATATCAAACGCATAAAAGGTTTAAACCTCAAACTTCTAATTAATTATTGTTCTAAAGTATCCATATAAAAAATTGGGGGGGGGGAGTCAGTGTTTGGCATATACATTTAAAGATTTGAATTCTTATTCTAGAATTTGACTACATATTGATCAACGTAGAAGCACGATAAACTTAAAAATAAACAGCGTCAGTAAAAAGCAACCTAAAAGTTTTTTAGTTTAAGATACTTAATACTGCTTTTTTTCTTAATGGGTAGTCACGGGGGGGGGGGGGGGCGCCATCTATCTCTTTTTTTCTGATCATCGTATATGAAGGCTAAAAATACCATTTTAAAGCCAGTAACTTATACTAAAAGAAACTGAGTCTAAAATATTCATAGGGGATAATTTACATATTTAAAATTAAAATTTCCTGTGACAACACTCTGTTATGATGTCCTAAACAGATTCCGGTTAAAAAATTACCCAAAATATGCATTTTGGTTAATATACCATATTTACATCGAGAGATATTTGATTTTTTCTATTAATGGGTAATTATCATATTTAGACCTGTAAAATTACAATCTACATGTTAAAATCGATTGCTGCTTCATATGTTTCAAAATATTTGAGAAGTCAAATCTTTTCCGCAAAGAAATTTTCAAAATCATTGAAAGTTTTAATTTAAATTGCATCTAAGTTTGAATCGTCATTACTTGTAAGCGTCAACATTCTGCATATTAATTAACATGTAGTTAATTGCATGTTAACAAAATTAGAAAATTTTGTTGTATGAACAAAAGAAATAAAATTGAATATATTTTTATTATTTTAAAGAAATATTAATTTTGGCATAAAAATTAGTATTTTACTGATTAAAGGAAGGAAGGAAGGATTCGAGGAAGATTAAAAATTTACTGATTTTTACTATTTTTGTGCTTTATTCCTGCATTTCGTTATCATTATATCTATTACCAATGCTTATACTATCTCTATTATTATTGCTTATTATTCCTAATATCAGAACATGAAATGATACATCACTTTATTATTTAAAAGAATTTGCATTTGATTCACAAATAAATGCAAATAATTTTTTTTCCCATGCTCTACGGCAATTTAACGTTTTATACAAATGCTTTTTGATTGAGAAAGAATTCATTATATAAAGATATGTATACTGGATGTATACTTGTTACAGACATGGAGCGCAAATACCATCATTAGAATAACATCATTCTAAATTCCATTTCCATCTTCTTTCCATTATATTTGCATTTTTTAAAACTATTATTCATCCGATATTCTGCGCCCATCTTCTCTTTAGTTTTGAATTTTTTTTCCGGACATTAAAATTTACTTTTTCATGATAAATATGTAGCGTACCCCATATTTTCATAACAAAAAGGTTGTGGTCAATAGCTATAATATTTTTAACATATGAATAAAAATGTTACTTTAATATTTGAAAATTAAAATTTTGTTAGCATTATTTTGTAACGATCAGAACCTAAACATAAGAAATTTGGTTTCTGGGAAGAATTTTTGATGAAGTTTTGAAGTTTGACAAGAAAAATGGTTGTTGCTATATAGAAATTTTGAAGTTTGTACTTATCTCATTATATAAATATATAAATAATTAATATAAATAATAAATATGTTTCAATAGCAAATATATAAATGTGTAAAAATAATTTCAATATATAAAGGACCCCTTATAAAATTTTTAGTTAAAAAATCTTTAAGAATACGTTAATTCCTTTCGAATGATGCCTATTTTTATGGCTGTATAGTAAACGAAGCAAGAATAAAGCTGGGTGTTTTTTCTATTATTATTTATTTCTTGCAACTATACTTACTATTTGGAAACGCTTTAACAAAAAAGGTTGACATCCCCTTATACTAGGAAATCAAAGTTACTATACGTCAAAAAAAAATCCATGATCAAAGACGAATTTGTAGATGGCTGTCACTTAGAACGGTTTTTTGAAGATAAATTTTTATATTGATTGGTGGTTAAGATCAAAAGCGTAACCAAAAAGCAGGTTTCAAGTTTTTTGTTCGGATTTTTTCTATCAATTAAATTTTTTTTAACAGTGTAAGGAAATATGATCGGTGTCCTTTTTTCGGGGGGGGGGGGGTATAGGGACAGAATAAGTGTTGCCATAAATCCAAGATTTATTCAGTAGGGCTGGAGTATTAAACATCTTAGTAGTTAGGCCTTTATTTTTTTTGACCATGGATAAAAGGAAGGTATATACTCTAAAGTGTTTAGGTGATTGCTATTTTAATAAGTGTGGTACATAATATAAAGCTGGATTTTCTGGTAATTTGTGATAATATTTCCAATGGTAATCCATTCAAAGCGTATGGACTTGATTCCAAGACCGTTTTTGATAGAATCCTCCTTTTCGTTTCAAGAAATGTTTTAATTCTCTAGATTCCAAAAAAATACAATTTTTTGGTTTAGTTTTGTTCTAATCGGGATTTTCTTAACCCATCCATGAATAACTCCCAATGATTTGAAAGATAAACTTTCCAAAGCTTGAAATGCAGAGAAAATGTTTGTAAACAATTTTACATTTTTTGCTAAAACTGAGAGGTTGGAAATGACTTTAAAGATCCCTAAATCTTTGTCTGTACGGTGCAATAAATGAAACTAATTCAATTAGAGAAGGATTATGATAAAAAGACCTTTTAAAATGATACTAAAATAGAATTTCTTCTATGACAAAACTTTGATAACCAGCGACTAAATAATTTTCCAAGGAGTATTATGAAAATATTTTTGACTGTCTTTATTTATTACTTATAGTCGAAATATTTTGTATCTTGGTGTAGATTTTATTATCGGCATTGACACACATTTAGGAACTTAGACACAATTTGCCGCTTTTAAAGTTTTAAAAGTATTAAAATAATAGGGAAATTATGTCAAACAGTTAGAGATTGTAACGATTCTAAAACACAACGTTTAAAGTCAAATTTTTGCATGCTCATACTAATAGAAATTATGTAACGAATTCAATTCAAATTCAAAAACTATGTAACAAAAGCAAAGGTAAAAATATAGGAAGTAAGCAATTTATTTTCAACGTTGGCGTAGATATTCGAGTGATACATTGACTTCATATTTCAATGGAGAAAGGAGACTTTTTTATAAAATATGTTTAAAATAATTTTTAAATATTAATTAAAATTTGGGGAGTAGATGTTTAGAACGGAGTTTATTCCATAAAACTGCTATTTTTTTTAATTTTAAGATGGTGTATAAATACTTTTTGTGTAGTGACTTATTCAAAAGTTATTGTGGAGAAATAGTAAAATATTATCACCACCTCCCTCCATTTTTATCTCTTTTACAGGGCCATAGAAAAATTTTGATAGCACAGTAAATCCTTCTGGATGCTGAGAAAAACGTGTACCAAATTTTATTCGAATTCGAAGAGAGGTGTAAAATTGGATAAAATTCAAGCATACCAACATCCGATTTTCAATATATATACATTTAGAATAATATATTTAAAAAAATAACATTAGTTAGATGTTAAGACCATAATAGAGTTTTTGTATGTTTTGTTCATCTTGGATACACCTGTGGTGTTATGCACTGAAAAAGGAATAGAAAGTACTGATCAGTTTCCTCTATTTGTAGGAGCTGTGATTTATTGGAGGCTCTGCTCAGATTATATTTATACTCTAAAACGGTGACTCTAATTCTCAAAAATAGATGTCGCTTTTCTAAAGAAATGGCGTATAAAATGCTGTATGTCCTTAATCAACCGCCCTGGCAAAACCCTTCTTCTTTCAGCGAGTACATAGACTTGAGAACAGCTGCACTAAATCTTATTTTAAAAATCTTAAATTAATATCCTAACATAACCTAAATCGGAATGTTATTTTTGAAAATTTACAGGTATCGCTCTTACACATCTTTTTAAACTCTATTTGATTTTTGATTGGTTATTTTGAGGGCATTAGACTTTCATCAATATCTTAAAATCAATAGATTTGAATTTAACACAATAAATTTTCAGGTGAAATAAAAAATATTTTTTTATCAAAAACTGAATAAGTTTTTGGGGCTTTCCTAAAATATTATCTCACAAAAATAATTTCTGTATTACTTCAATACGCAAAAAATTATCTTTTCAAACAAACCAATTTCATTTCCGTACAGTTTTTCTCAACTTTTAGTAGATATTTTTAATTTAATTTGATGCACAATATGATTAATCCCTGGCATGCAGTCAAAAGTATCCGAAATTAGGATTTGTGCTTAAGACACGTTTCCCCCCCCCCCCTAAAAGTTTCACGGGTTTTTTTTAACACAAAATTTCACCTGTAGTCACAAAATCGCATACCAAATTTGATATAATTAAGTCATTGCATTTTTCTGAACCAATTGAAACCAAAATTTGACATAAAACTACACTTAAGGTCGCAAAATGACACACCAGATTTATAAGTTTAAATCGTTTGTTTTGAATTATTGCATTTAGATGTTTCTGAAAGTACAGACCGACAGACGGTCAAAATTTGGTGGACGTCAACACTAAACATGTAAAATCTGTGAACCGAATTTTATCTATCTAGTTCTCTTCGTTTTGTAGTTATCGTGCTAACTTATATTCGAAAAGTCGGGCAGACAGACTTCCTCCGAACTTATTTTCTCAAAATTTGATAGAAATCTACAAATTCAGTTTTAAGCTTGAATACCAAATTTCATCCTTCTAGCTCAGAGTTTTTGAGTTATATTTGTCATAGACAGACTGACAGACAAACAGACGGGCGGACATTTAAAAAAAAAATGTGTTTTCCTAACTCAGGGAAGTCTAAAATGTAAAGATTGGTAAAAATCTCAAGTACGATTTTTTTTTTTTTTTTTGAGTATTACTATACTTTGTCCACGCCAAAGTAAAAATGTTAGAAAATACACCCACACAAAATTTAATTTTCCAATTTTACTTATTTATTTTCCTTAAGGAAATGTGGGTACAAACTTTGTAGCTATCTCCCCTTCAGAATACTTTAGTATGTGATAAAACTACGACGATTTATGTCTTAATAGCTGCCTTAAACAATTACTGCCAGACGTTTCGCATCTGCCTACGTTCATTTCAAGTTCAAAATTAAATTCACGGCATTTCTGTCTTTTCCCACTCAAATGTGTTTGCGGAAATAGAAGCACTTTTCTGCCACTCTTTAAGAGCGGAATCAGAGTAGGAGCTCCTAATTAGCATGCAACACGCACGACTGCAAATCATTTATTGAGCTTTTTAAGACTACATTCGCGTTTCTAGAACTTTATTTATTCAAATCCTGACTTCGAGTCAGATATAGTATTTTTAGTGCATCAAAGGATGAGCTTTTTTTTTCCGAATAAGTTATCATTTAAAGAAATAAGGAGTTGGACAGCAGATAGCATTAATCGAGTTTATTTTTTGAGTGAAGTGTGGATTTGAATATATTTGTAACTTGTGTGCAAATATTATTTTTGTAGATAATGGAAAAGTTAAATTGAATTTAAACCTCCTACCGGTTTTATATACTTTTATTTATTTAGTCAGATTTGTTTTTCATTTGTGAAAATGGAACAAGAGACGCCACCTGATTGAGAATTTGAGAAAAAAAATTATTTCGAGGCACCATAATATTTACTATAATTTAAAGACTAAGAAGTTGGAGTTATAACATTAAAAAATCTACTTTTTAGTAAATAACAAAATTTTTAAACACTTTTTTTCTGATATTTTATATAATTCGACTTCCTTCATATTTGTAAAAATGGTGTTTTGAAATAAAGTTTGATCTTTTCGTACGATGCATTAAAATTTTAAACTTTTTGTACAGTTGCATAGTCCGGATGATAATACACTCTTTTAATACTTTTAAAACTGATTTGATTTTTTTACTAATTAATTTAATTCAATTCTGAATTTATAAACTAGATGTGAATTGGACAAATATTTACTACAACATTAAAGAATATTTATAATAATGAATTCAATTAATATGCAAAAGAGAATTAATACTTCGGTGCAAACATTTAAAAAAGAAACATTTAGTCAACGGCTTTTCATTCGTGCACTGAAACTAAAATTTTTTGTCAAATATCTAGAGGTCAAAAATAAAAATAAAAAATGAGACTATAAAAACATTTTTTATCAACATTTCAACAAAGCAATGAAAGCCTCAAGCTTTCATTCCCTCCAGATATTTTATGGGAAAAAATTTTCATATCTTTTTATTACGTTAGTAAAAAAGTGTTTTTAAAATCTTGTTTTATTTTTAAACACTTATATTGTATTCGAATTTTTTTCTTTAAATTTGGTTAGGTGAAATATTGTGCGTATTTTTTTTTTGTTATACTGAACTTTTGCGCGATTATTTGCTCTTAAAGCAAATGCCTTTATAATGCCTTTATAATGGATATATATATATATATATATATATATACAATATGTAGATATATATATATAGATAGATATATATGTAGATAGATATATATATATGTAGATATATATATATATCTACAATGCCTTTATAATGTTGTAACTATGTTAAATGTTGATTTAATTCATTGGTGCCATCTAGTATTCATTTTAAGAATTATTAGCTTTCAGATTCCTTAATATTTATTATAATAAATTATGAAAGATTTTGACGATAAGAAAATAAAAAAATATATATATAACTTGCTTTTATAATTTTTTTTCAGAAATCAAAATAACCTTAAAACCAACAATTAATGTCGTGGGCGAGAAATTTCAAAAAGATTATAAAAAAGTTAAAATATGTTTAAAATGTATTTAAAATTCAAATTTCTCTTGAGTATTTCTTTTAGAAGTTCACACTTTTACGGTTTAATTTTAGTATTTTTATTTTTTAAAAATTACTTAGAATTTAAGAATATGGATTGAAGATAACAGAATGTTTAGTGGAATAAACGATTGCGAATTAGAATATTTATGTTTAGAAAACAAAAATTTTTATAAAATATAATTGAACTCTCGTAATAAAATAGTGTGTAATGCTTACAATATTCGTGTGAACTTCAAGAAAGTCGCCCAATTTGAGCAAGTAATTTTGTTACCCAATATTACAATTGCAAGGTCATTTATTTGATTTCTGTATAAAGCTTAAACGTTTTGCAAGATAAAAAGTTACACGTCTGTCTTCATGCACAAAAGAAAATGAAAATGATGCTTTCATTATTATAATTTTATTTCTATATTAAAATTAAAAACTGATTAATTTTCTTTTTTTAATATAATTATATTTAATTCTCCTTGTTTTTAATATAAAAGCAGAATTAACTCCTACACATTTCATAGAAATATTTCAAAAGACAATTAACCTATATCAAATTCAACACACCTCGGAGCAAATTTTTTCCAAACTTGAAATAGAATTTAAATTGATTAAAAATAAAGCTGAATTCTGAATTATTATCGCACATGAATTTTGAAATTTTCTTAAAAAATATTTTTTGCCTAATATTTAATAATAGATTGCAGTGGTATTCTGAAATGCAGACACTTTTCATTGTTTTATCCAATATTTAATCGCGTAATTTCATAAAAATTAAACAGAACGCTTCGTATTTAGTTAAAAGAAGCATTCTGTGTAGTTTTTGTGGAGATTACGATAAATAAAACTGAAATTGCTATGCCGCGAAATTTTAAAAGATAAATAAATCGGGCATTTACGTTTTTAATAGCGTTATGATATTCTGAGGCTGATCTCCATTAAAAAAAGCTCATGTTCCCAGTATACAAAACATATGTTGGTGTTGTTTCTAATGGTACCTGTCATAGACAAGCCCGCTGGCAAAGTCAGCTATTTTTAAGCCGAGAGAGCGTCCCCTGTTTTAGTAGCGCCTACTAGGGCCAAGAGTACGTCTTAGCTACTCACGCGTCACACTCACTTGTATAGCCCCTTTTTACAGGGGGACACATAGCCTGGTTGGTTGAGCGTTGGATTCGCGTGCCTTAGGTTGCGAGTTCGAACCCCGCCTGCCGAAGATTCCCCGCGTGCTTGGTGGCTGAAGTGCATAGAGATCTGTCGTGGTCACAAAGTCCTCCATGTCGAGGGTAATACCACTGGGAGTACTGGATCAGGGGTGATCGTAATCTGATTCATGTCTAAATTACGATCTGTGGATGAGTGAATGAAATCCGCCCCGTAAAAAGGGTTGTGACGTTTGTGTAGCTAAGTCGTCCTCTTGGCGCCAGATACGCTACCATAAAAACAAGAGACGCTCCCCCACCGGCTTGAAATTGCTGTCTTCGTAACAGCGGTCTTGTCCATGGCAAGTGCCATAAAAAAACAACAGCAACACATTCACACTCCTCACAAATAGAACAGATGAAGAACAACCATGCCCGAACAGGGACGCGAACCCGGGACGCCCAGATCACGGGGACGATGCGCTACCGCTATGCCAGGACGCCGGCACCAAAAACATATGTAAAACAATTAAACCAAACCGGTCTTAATGTCTGTTGATTTAGTGAAATTATGAGCATGACATTATATCTTATCAATTTGTATAAAATTAACTGTAACCTATGTTCTTGTTGAAACAGTTGTTTCGTTTAGTGGTTTAATTGCAGTTGAATTTTTGTTGTTCAGATTTACTCATCAAAAATAATTGGTTGGTGAATTTTTAAATGAAATTCAAACGATCATTATTAGCAATTTGAAATTGCTCAGAATTTTTGTAGCACTGCTGTTTTCTGAAATGATGAATCGCAACTGTATCACCATTAAGAACAGTAACCCCAGTAACTCAAAATGAAATTCAATACATTCCAAAGACTCCAATTCTGCTATCATCAAACTTTCTGTAGCACTCAAATAAATCGACATATATAAGTTTCATTCGATGCTATGTAGTATGGAATAATATAAAAAATTCGGTAGGAAGAATGCTTTTGCTGCACCTTCTGGGAACCCAGAATCTCATAGCATCTGCTTTATTGGTAAATGCTTCCGCTTCCATTTATGTGATATTCGATTTCTGGGAAAAGTATAAAAGTTTCTTTCAGAACTTTGTATAATTAAGAAAATAGTGCCCAAACTTTTTCTGTCTTCTCTTATAAAAATCGCTTTGACAGTCAACTGATCTGTTTATTGCTTATGTTTGTTAAGTTTTTGTTTTTAACTGTTAATTCGATTTATCCTGTTATCATCATAATGGCATTCGTCATTAATTATATCTCTTCTCATTCAACTATGAAATGTATAGTCATCACTGCAAACAATTTTAGGTGCTTTTATTAATTTTTTCACATTTTCAATAATAGAAATTTGTTTGATAATTATAATATTTCATTATAAGTTAAACGATATATTTAAATTTGAATCCACCTGAAAAGCGCCATCTGGTAAAATTTTATTTCAAGTTATTACCGTAACAATAATACGGAAAGTGAATAAATAGAAGATAATAAAGATAAAAAATTTTGTAAGCACATCTTTAATTAGTGCATAAAAAAGAATGAATAAATCTTATTTTTAAAAAAATGGAAATATAGAATCAGTAAAGATACATTCACTCTGAGACATGTTTCAACAAGGCCTGAAACAAATTTTCAGTGGTGCACAAAAAGTTAATGAATAATTAAGGAAAAATGATTGATTAATACGCTGAAAATGATGCTATAAAGAAAATTAAGCCTTGATAAGTGTTATTAAAAGAAATTATTTTGCTTACCATTTATCTATCAACATCGCAGATTTTTTTTAAAACTTTTGTCGTGACTTTCAAGATTTTAATTAAAACTACTTTTCAATTTTTATTCCACTTGTAACAGCGTATCTTATAACATTTTCTATTTATTTTATTAATAACTATTTTACTTCAAAGACTATTATTTTATTTTTGCATTATAAATATATGCCGTTTATCTTTAAAGATGCTTTGATAAATCTTTCCAATTTATATTTACAACCTTCACCATTTCCGTTATTGATTTGTGAAAGCAAAACCATCTTTAATTTCACTTAAATAGGATGATTTAATTGCAAAAATCGAATTTCCAATTAAATCCAGTACACGGAATAACGTAAACTGAAATTAAATGGAAGAAACCATTTGTCATTTGTTCCAAACAAGATCCGAATCAACTTTCAAAAAAACCAATAACACTTCCAATATCCAGAAACGAAAGAGTAAGACGCCTTGAGACTGGGTTTCCCCGATTCATATTGAATTTCGAGACAAGTCACTTCTGTACGATTTCCTCTCGAAAATGTTATAGTACAAATTCATTGTAGAGCCCCTGGAGCTCGGGGGAGGGGGGTCTCAGAGATCAAATATTTGAAGCGTCGACCCACCTTGGCTCGCATCCATCGAGGTTGTCAACAACGGATCGATACCGACTTCACGCCTAATCGCCTTTGGCACCGGAACTCCCGCTTCCCAAGTTTTAGGGGACATTTGAAATTCAGATTCCGAGACCGACAAAGAGCGCATTGGTTAAGTTAAGGTCGGGACTTGAACCGAAAGGTTCTTTGTTAACCGCTCCCTTGAAATTCGAATTCCCTGTAATGCCTAGAGCGTAGGTTTTGTTATGTAGTCTGAGGCAACAATGGTGGGCAAAACAAAGGTCTACATATTTAAATTCAGCTTGCTTCGTGTTTCCCCCTATCTTTTTCTTATTTAAGCCTTCTGTGTGAGAAAGAGCTAGGGAACAATATTAAATCAATAATATAATGTAGTCCCAAAACTTTGTCGCAACAATCTATAATATTAAAGCTACATTTTTTAAATTTTTTTTAAATAGTTAAAAAATATTTGTTGAGATAAAACAGTGAAGATAGCCTCTCCAAAATATTCGCTCAAAACCTCTAAACTTGTTTATAACTAACAGCATGCCGTTGGCGAACAATAGCTACGAGAGAGCCTATTAGCGTGTTATCTTTGGCGATTTTTTTTTGACAATTAATCCCTAGAACAGTTAATACACAAGCAATCGAAAACCAAGTGTGTATTTTGGACGCCTTTTTTTTTTTCGACCAAATTTAAACCAATATTTGTCGCAGAATACAATTATAGTCGTAAAATCGATGCCAAAATGCATATGTTTAAGCCATTATAGAGTTGTCGCGTTTAGATACTTCTGAAAGTATAGACCAACAGGCAGTCAACACAGGGATTTCCCAAAATCAGAAATACATCTACACTTTATATGTTAAATCTAGGGACCAAATTTTATTCAGCTTCCTCTTTTCGTCTTATAATCATCATCGTTTGAACTTATATTCGAATAGCTGGGCAGACTTCCATTGAATAGATTTCGTAAAAAAAAATCTATAGATATAGCGTTAAAAAAAACATTTGTCTAGTTCAAAACATTTTTAAGTTATCATGGTGACAGAAAAATAACTTTCTTTATATACTTTTTTTTTATTTGGGGAGGTTCAAATTTGAAATCTCGAGTTCGAATTTTTTGACGATTACAATATTTTGTTCTCTTCGTGTATCAAAAAGTAAAATTTAAATGCATTTTCAAGGCCCATTATATCAATAACATTAATTAAGTCTTCTCAATTAACTTTGATGAACTACATCTTTTAGCACTAAATAAAAATATTAATTTAAATTATATCTACTCAATAAAGAATCCTGATTGGTATGATGTACATGCAAAGAAGCGAGATGGATCTGGTTATCACAGATGAGGGTTTATATCAAGGTTTATTTTGCTAATATTTTTCAAAAATAAAGGGATGAACAGCAACAACTGGTTTCTTATTTGAGGATTATGAGTTTTCATATGAAATGAAAATTAGCGAAATCGATACAATGCTTGGAGCTGGGAATTCTTTGATTTTCCTAATTATTTTAAATATACTGATAATAAGTAAAATGAGTGTGCATCTTTATTGCTACAAATTTTAAAAAGTATGATTCATTTGTTAAATTAGCCATATATTGTGACCAGCTGGTTCACTCTGAAATTCCGTTAAATCTAATATTCATAATTTAATGAGCATGATTTCCTTAGAAATGTATTCTTAAGCATGTAATTGCGCTAAATATTAAATTCGTGTTATTTTAACAAACATGTTTTATTTGTTGTGTGGCAGAAATTCCAGAAGTCGAGTTTCACAACATAATTCTATTCAATTTGTAACTATCTATGTAATCATCTCATTACACATTCTCTTTCGCATGCATTGTAACTTCACTATCTTGTACCTCTTATTCTATCCTAATTTCATTACCATACTTTTCATTTCATCTTTCAATAATAGAAGAAAATCGCACAGTTAAATCATTGATGAAACACTATAAACTACTATTTCAGTTCACTTTCAATGTTGAAAAAAAATGAAGCTAAAAGACATTTTTAAAAATGTGACGATTGAAGAACAAATTACAGGAAAATCAATTTGGTATAATTGAAAAAAGACATTTTTTTAGATTTTAAAATACATAAAAATATTAAATTTATGCTCTGTAGATTATCACAAAAAGGTGAAAAAATATCATTTCATCTTAATCTTCAAATTAAATTTCTGTCAACATTAGTATTCTAGATCAAACGGGATTTTCTGTATATCATATTCACACATACATTATCCTTCATTATTATTAGAAAAATTGATATATTACTGAATTAATTTATGTATTCGATATAAACACGCACACAAATTCTTTTTTTTTATTAATGTAAGTTGAAACACACATTATTTAATTCATTTGAATTTATCATTTAAAATTCCGAAGCGAAACAGCTTACAGATAACGCGTTAATAGATTCGCCTTTCATATCAAACCATCTCAATCTCTGTTTAAATACAGATAAGATTTGAAATAAAAATCTCATTTAAAAGTTAGATAAATTTTAAGCATTTGTGAAACTGACATTAGTGGCGATGATAAATCAATTAGTTTGTATTAATTAAAGATCACTTTGCTTTGCTTTAAAAGGGGGAAATCATAACGACATGCATATAACCTTTTCGTAAAATGTGAGATATATAGCGTTGAAATCTAATATGATAGTTATTAGAATGTGACAATATTGGCAAGTATTTTTCAGTGACATAAATCAATGAAATTCGGTATGTGATCTTGTAACTACAACTG
>JAPMOR010113252.1:0-69614 GCA_026543865.1 Argiope aurantia | reverse complement strand
TATTTAGAATATTCATTTTTCCAGTATAGAACTTCTGGATTTAAAACTGCTTGTAAAATTAAACCATCTTGCGGTTTTCCTTTCTCGTATAGGTAGTATAAAAAAAGTACAGTAATCATCAAAAACTTCGAATTTGGAATTTTAACGAATCTCCGAGTTTTAAAACTCCCTGAGTTCGAAAAACACATTTTTGAAAAATGTCCATTTGTCTATCTTTAACAAAGATAACTCAAAAACACTTGGAGTTAGACGATTAAAATTCGTTGTGCGGTCTTTAAACCAAATTTTGCAAATTTCTGTCAAATTTTGCTCAGAGGAAATCCATCTGTGTGGCTGTTCGGACAAAATTTAACACGATAACTACGAAACAAAGAGAGCTAGAGAAATAAAATTTGATACATAGATCTATAGTGTATAAATTTTTCAGATTTGGAGCCAAATCTGACTAGTATTTGACTGTCTGTCGGCTGTTGACTGTTTTTTATTTCATGCTATACTTTTCATTAAGGAAACTTTTTATATTCTTTGATTGAAAAACATATTTTCAAAACATTCAATGATTCCTGTACTGAAAAAAAAACACTTTTGAAATGCTGTGTTTTGATTCAAAGAACCGAATTGTATCTTGTATTATAATAAATGCAATAAAAATGAGATAAACACAGTTTTAAAAATATAATTTCGTTAGGAGGCTACAAATTGGAATTTTATTTATGTTAATTATTTTTAATTTATAATTCCTTTCTTTCTTTAAATATTAAAGAATTTAGGAATCAATCTTTCTTTAATTCGAACAGTAGAACCTGAGTTGAAAATGTAATTCACTTAATACGTATTGACTTTTTAATAAAGTTTCTAAAATCACGAGAAAAATGTATTATTTTAGAGAATACAAAATTTCAGAATTATGGCTCATCAGATGATGAACAATAGTAGATTCCCTACAGAATGCTTCCTAAGGCCGTTGGACTGCTGAAGAAAGGGTGGCGCACTCAAATCGATTAAAGATATTTTACTATCTAGTTCAAATGTAAATTTATAAAAATTTAAATAACACCAGTAATGCATTATTAAGATAATATTATCACTTTCCCAATTGTAATGGGCCAGGTCCTTAATTATTCCATTACATTTATATAATTATTACAATATTTGTAATCTCCAAATATCTTTTTTAAATATAATTATGAGTAAAAGTGGGTTTACACTCAAGTCACTACAAACCATCCAGTAATATCACGCATGCGCAGAAACCGTACAGTAGCAAGTACTTGTCCTATTAAGACTAGAACTTACTATTATCCGCTCTCTCAGCGCATGAGCATGTGTGATTTATTGGAATTTTATAACTGGCTGAGTGTAAATCCACCTTAAGATTTGATGTCACTGTGTACCTTAAGGAGTAAATAAATATATATTTTTTTACATAATTAGCAAAATAAAAACATTAATCTAATATAAATTATTGTTTTGCTTAATGTAAAAATATGTTACTAGTGCGTTAAAAGAGAGATCTCGCAATATGCACTGCATAAAGCCGCAAAATGCTTAAAAATCCGTCACTGAAAATGAAAACAAAATCGATTACAAAACATCATATTTGCCAACATGAAATGAAAGGTGGGTTTACACTCGGCCAGTTATAAGACGGTCAGTAAGCAGCGCATGCGTAGAAAGGGATAGAAAGGGAATTACGTTTCCCATAATTTCATAAGATAGATTCATGCATTCACTGCTTCGCTATAAATTGCCATGTTGGCGTCCCTGAATTTTTTTTTCACTGCGCATCGTAATGAAATGGTGGATATTTACACAAAGAATCATAGTAAAATAAATTTTTAAAAAGTCAAGATACCTAAATTTGAAAACTATCGAAAATAAACGCAAATAAAATTACTTGGCATTAGAAAAAATAAAGAGCAAAAAATGTCGTAATTAATCTATGATAAGTGACAAATTTTTTCACACACACACACACACACACACACACACACACACACACACACACACACACACACACACACACACACATGCTCAGTAAGAAAAAAATACAATACAGCGACATGTTGTGCTATCGGGACAAGTATTTGCCATGGACCGAACAGCAATTTTCGGCCTTTCTACGCATGCGCTGACTACTGGCCGTGTGTAATCCCACCTTAACAATGGATGTCGTCCAGTCGTGAATCATAAAAAGTAAATAAATGTGTATTTTTTCACAGAAATAGCAAAATAAAAACATTAATCTGCGTTTCTTATTTAAATTAGTTATTAATGTGTATAAATTAATTATTCATGTGTAGCTTAGTTTAAAAATATTTTGAAATGTGAAACTAAATTGACCAATGTGTTAAATGTTAACCAATGTGTCACGTAATGTGAACTACATAAGGCCTCAAAGTGGTTAAATCCGTCACTGAAAATGAAAAGAACATCGATTATAAAACATCATCTTTGCCAACATGAAACTACTGTAATGAAACAAAAGTGTGGAAAGATTTCTCTAATTCAATATTTATTTTACAACTGGCAGCATTAAATTGTGATAAAGAACCCTTTAGAAATACTGTCACAATTAATGTTCGCTGCTCGTTCATTATTTAATCCAATCTATCCAATTTCGTTAATTTTAATTGACACTTATTTTTTATTCAGTTATGAGATCTTTTCATAATTACATTTGCATTGTCTTGAAAAATTGAGCTCCATGTATTTAATTTGGAAATAATTGACTTTAACTGACACATTTATTATAGTTTAGCTTCCAAAGGTTTTTTAAATGGAACGAGTTATTTCTTCTTTTGAATTGCTGCTGTCTCTTTTTTTTTTTTTTCCTAACTACAAAGACAAGTGCAGAACGATTCTTTATTTTTGAAATTCATTGATTATGGATACTTGAGATCTTTTAATTTCGTTTTGAGAGCAATTTTCATTATTTTCAGATAATTATGTGGGAATTCTTTAGGAATAAGTTTTGTTTGTTTGAGGACTAATTATGTATCTTGAAATAATGTATGTGTAAAATCTCATTAATTGTAATTAATTTCGTCTATTTATCTTGTTTAAAATTCCCCAGTGTTAATAAGAAAGTATTAGAAGTTTTTCTTTTTTGTTTGGGGGGGGGGATCTCTTGTTTTGATGTTGGGGAGCGACTTGGATTCTACATTTTAACTGAATCCCTCCTAGTAAATAAAATTGAAGTTTTATATTGTAAGATTAATAGCCTCGTATTTTATTAAAATATGATAAAGTTAGACTTCTGTTAATACTGACGGATCATTTTTCTTTATAAAGTATATTCAATGAACGACTCGACTTAAGAATAATGCCCAGTTGCCATACAATATTTTGATGGTGTCTTGATGAAAGCTGTAGTTTTGATCATTTTTTATTGCAGCCTTAAAGACGTTTGTTACCATTTCTTGTAGCCATTCAAGATGACGGAGTTTTGGCGATTTTCTAAGGCTATTGGCGTGATGTTGTTTTGGCGAGAAATCAGAATTTATTCTAAAGTTTTATCAAATTGATTATTTGTTCAGTAGATATTGATTACTAAATTTCCTTTAACTTAAATATTTATGAGTAATGAAAATCATTAGAATCAAATTCAAAATAAGTTGTTGTTAAATTTGTCATTTCTCAAAATAAGCAGGATACTTCCAAAAATTCAGGACAACTTTGAAAATCAATAAAACTCAGACGAATGGCGATCTATAGACGCATTTTCGAAAAAGTATGAAAATGAGACCATTTTTTAAATGTCGAAATGAAAAGTTATTGGTTGCATAGTTGAAAACTTAAATCAGAAGAAGGTTTTGAAACTATGGAAGCGATACTTCATTTAAAATAGAGCACTAAGTAAAAGAATAATTTTAAAGTTTTTAATGGGTCTCCTCTGTTCATAGCTGTCAGAAAGGAAACACGAATTTTTGCTACTGTCAATCCGTGAAAAAAATGCCTTATCATTAAAAATAATGATGTGCTTAACATGCTATAAATCCAAAGCAATGTTACGATATTTTAACATGAGTATGTTATTACTAAATGTAACACGTTGCTTAATTCAAAATTGAAACCACAGATAATTATCCTGTAGTTATCTATCGTAGCATTGCGCTTCATTAAATAGGACAATGGGTAGAGTAATAGATTTAAATTAGCAGGAGTGGTTTCCCAAAATCTTTCTCGTATATTCTCTAATAAAGGAGCTGCAGCATAGAAGGCTTGCATAACATTGGTATTTAATAGTTGCGAAATATTAATCTTTGGCGCGAATTTAGCATCTTCAGTGAATCTAACGTGTGCACCTTGGCAAGTGTTTTGGCGATTAATCCCAGGCATACGGTTAACAGAATTCGAAAATCAAATTTTTATTTTAAACGCGTTTTTTCCTAATCGAATGAAACCAAAATTTAATACAGTATTACAATTGTAGTCACAAAATCACATGCCAAATTTCATATATTTAAGTCAACGCGTTTTTGAATTATTGCATTTACATGATTTTGAAAGTACAGACTGATAAACAGTCAACCCCTTGTTGGAAAATTGTGTGAAGTTTTGTCAGATTTCAACTTAACACATTTTAAATCTGTGCACCAAATTTTATATATCTACATCTTTTCGTTTTGTAGTTATTGTGTTAACTTATATTCGAACAAAATTTTCTTTGGACGGATTTTGCTCAAAAATTTGATAGGAATCTAAAAATTTAGTGTAAAGACCATATACCCAATTTCATCCGTTTAGCTCAGACCCTTTTTTTTAATTATCTTAGTCACAAACAAAGAGACAGGCAGAAGTTGTATATTTTTTGAACTCTAGGTGGTCTAAAACATGGCAATTCGTAAATTTTCCAAGAATTTGAATTTTTTGTTGATTCCAATATTTTCTCTATACTTCGTGGACGAGAATGTAACAATATTCACTAAATCATATTCCATTCAGTATCTCTTTGTCAGATAAGAAGCCAAGTATATCTGTTACCCATGGTCTGTCACTCCATAAAGGACCACCATATCATTAAACTAATAAGATGGAATTTATGGTGAAGACATTTTACACATATTGTATTAATAAATCTTTCTACTTATTTCTAAGCATTTTATATGAATATTTTCCTAGGCGCGACTCTTAGAAAAAAAATTATTTTCCTAAAGGATTCGGCAACATCTATAAAAATACATGAATCGTGTAATTTCAGTTTTCAAACTTAAACGTGTCTTGGGAAACATATGTGAGGATAATTTGTGAGAAAGCAAATGAAGTGAGCATTAATCTCTTAAAGCAATTCCAAACGAGTAAGTTTAATTTTAGTCGTCTTCTTCGGTGAATTAAATATGAATCTCTGGTGTACGGATAAATATTATCTGAACAATGAAAAAAGAATGCAGCGTGGAAATAAATTAATTGCAGAATGTTTTAAAAAGCATTTGGGAATAAGGAGAGATAATTTATTTCAATATATTCAACACGCTTGCATAATTATGTTTTACGGGATAGTACTGCGAATATGAATACAATCCTTATGAGGAAACTCAATATATAATTTATATTCCGATGTATTAATGTATTATTTTTTAAATGCATATTTATGATTTAAAAGAATGCACTGATTATTTAATAACTAAGTGAACTGATTATTTACAGTACTGCTAGTGTGTGTTTTATTCTGTATTTAATCCTCTTATATTTTGTAATTTTGTCAATTTAATTTCCTTAATGAATTTGTCTTCCGAATAATTTCATTATATAAAGCAATATTTTTTTTATTTTAAGGTTAACAAATTTCATTTTGTTGACCTTCAGAAATACAGACACTGAGAATTGTGAAAAAATTGAAAGAAAATCAAGCTAGAAATTCTTTAATTTAATTCATAAATCTAAATAATTTCTGTAGGAATCTTTCTTAAATATCTTGAAACACTTATACACAATTTTTTTAAACTTTCAGAATTTTTTTTTTGTCTGTTTTTTTGTTTGTTTTTTCAATTGCTAAACTTGTATTTCTAAATGCAAAATCAAGAACTGGAAAAAAAAGAAACCTTTTCAAAGTCGACAAATTTTTTTCTCTTCTGATTTACACTGAAAGAAATTTATTATTGATTTATTGGTACTTATTAATTATACTGTGAAGGATTGGCGATTATTTGGTGTTACTTTCTTTGGCGAAAACAAACAATGAAAAAATAACCAACCAATGTGTTAATTAGTTTTCTAGTTAGATTTTTAGCTTTTTCGCCGTTAATTAATGAGTACCGATTTGTTTCTGGCTCTTTAATTTTGAAAGCACCCGAAATAAATCTTAACCTCAATCATAATATTTTTTACAATAATTGTGGAAAGATGCTCAGTTTCTAGTGCTTTGAAGCTATCTAAGCCATCAGTGGACTGAACTCCCTAGTTCACAGTAAAACATATTAACATTTACAATATATAGTAAAACACGCGCAATAGTCATAAACACAATGTCGAAAAGTACTTTTTACTTGCTCTTATACGAAATATACAAAGAGAAAGTATTGTAATCGTCAAAATATTCGATTTTGACGAATCTCTGCATTTCAAATGCATCTATATTTTGGGAATTCTATAAGTCATAATAATTTAAAAATGCTTTGAACTAAACAGATGAAATTTGACTTCTGATCTTTACAACACATTTGTAAATTTTTAATGTGTTTTGAACTAAATCCATTTGTCTGTCTGGCTTTTCAAGTAAAAGTGAGCAAAAGATAGTACAAAATGTAAAGAGTTACATAGATAAAATTTGCTACTCAGGTCTAGCACTTAGAATATAAAGCTATATTGTGTTTGGAAACAAATTCGCTGAAGGGATCACAGTCTGTCTGTTTGTTCTTTTACGTGTATAAAAAATGCGATTATTCAAAGACGAAACAACCTAGGTAAATGAAGTTTGCTTGACAGTTTTAGCATCTTAAAGGTCGAATTTTTTCAAATTTCGAACCACTTCTGTCAAAGAGTATTGACCATCTGTCTGCATTTTCACTTGGAAGAAAGCCGGCGTCCTGGCATAGGGGTAGCACGTCATCCCCGTGATCTGGGCGTCCTGGGTTCGAGTTCCGGTTTGGGCATGGTTGTTCCTCCGTTGTTCTATCTGTGAGATGTGTGAATGTGCCTTCCTGTTAAAAGGGGTTTTGCAAGCTATTGAGTGATGCGTGAGTAGCAAAGTCGTACTCTTGGCCCTAGTTGGCGCTACTATAAAAACAAGAGACGCTCCCCCACCCACTTAAAATCGCTGTCTTCATAACAGCGGGCTCGTCCTTGGCAAGTGCCATAAGATACAACAACGACTTTTAGGAAAACGAATAATTCAAAAATGCATTGACTTAACTATAAAATTTGGTGTGAGATCTTCAATTTTAGTTCTATGTCATATTTTGATTTCAATTGGTCGGAAAAAAGACGTCTAAAATACATATTCGGTTTTCTGGTACTTGCATATTAAACGCATCACAGCGATTAATCGGCCAAGATCACACACATCAGTAGGGACTTACGCAACTATTGTTCGTCGATGGCATGACGTTATTATTAGAGTAAGCGGGAAAAATTTGAGGAAACTGCTTACTAGTTTGTGCAGACATGTTTTTGTTATTATTAAAAATAAATATAAAAAAATAATATCAAGATAGGTGAATTAGTTTTAAAATATTATGATGCTATTTTTTTTCGGGTTACTGGCTTGAATCCCTTTTCATTTTCTCACATATGAAATATACAAATAGAAAATAACCGTCAAAAATTTCTATCTGAAGATTTTGACGAATCTTCACATTTCAGAAGTCCCGAATTCTCATCCGAAAAACACAATTTTGGAATTCTGTCTGTGAACACACAAATTCAGAAAACGCTTTGAGCTCCAGTGATGAAATTTGATTTGGTTTTGAGATCAAATTTGTGAATTTCTCCTAAATTTCAGAAAAATATTCATTCGCAGGATATTTGTTTGGTTGGATATCTGAATTCGTGTGAACACGATAACTATAAAAGTGGTTAACTAGATAGATAACATATGGCATACAGATTTAGCATTTAATATGTAGATCCGTATTAACCCCACAATGCATCGTGTTGCCATTTCACTACACGTTTTTACTTCCATTTCTAATCTCCACTTGACTGTTCCAAAGAGTAGCAATGAGTGTTTGAAAATAATTTTTTAAATGATTTTTGATAAACATTTGGAGAATAAAGCTATATATACAGCAATAGTTAATAATAATTAAATTTAAATTGACAACTTGGAAAATATTGTAATGAAATATATTGGTGAAAAAGGACTTTTATTTTTATTAAAGAATTGTTGTAATGTGATTTGTATCACTGGGATATTGCTTAATTTACAGTGTTGTCGTTTAGCACATTTTAATATTTTTAATATTTTAATTTCATGGGAAAAATTATTTTCTAATTGTAGCAAGAAGTGTGTGTGTGTGTGTGTGTGTGTGTGTGTGTGTGTGTGTGTGTGTGTGTGTGTGTGTGTGTGTGTGTGTGTGTGTGTGTGTGTGTTCATACAATTCAATATTATGGAATTCAAAGTATAATTATAGAAAAAAATTTCCAGTTTTAAAATGTTATAGATCATGATATAAAACTTTAATAAATGATTCTCCATGTAATGCTTCAGTCATCTGCAATACCATAAAAAATATCTTAACGCTCATAGGTCAACCTCTTTCGTCTCATAATAAGCATATTTCCAGTCAGAAAAAATATGTATATATCAATTATTTTTCTATGATTGCGCATGAAAACAAACATGCTAACATCAGTTTTCAGATAGTATTTAAGTGCAAATCTAATACTTATTTCATAATTTAAGAACAAAATACTTCTTCAATTTAAAAAGAAAAAAGTTGCTTCTACCGCTTCTGTTGGAACTAATAACTAATCTGAATGTAATTATATCTTTAAATTGTGTAAAAGTAATTTCATTCCTTGTTCTTTATTTGAAAAAACAAAGTTATTTTCTCCCATGAAATAAATTACTTCTTCGGAATAATTAATTAATTTTCGTAAAATATTCTTTTGGCTCGATTCTTTTGGTGTTGAAAGCAAAATTTGTTGTTGCCTCGCTTAATTATACTTTGTTTCTAACTAAAAGTTTCATTTATTGTTCGACTTACGCACAGTTATATATATTTCCAAATTAAAAAGAAAAGAACATTCTTAAATATTGCGAATTATTAAAAAATATAAACTTGCTGTTTAATAAATGTAGTCCATCTTCCTTCATATGTCATTCAATGAATAATTACAATACAACAAAGTATCAAAATGTGAAAAAAAAATTATTTTAGTTGTTCAAAAAATGTATTTACCTCCTTTCATTTTATTTCGTAATTAATATTAGGTCTTATAGAAAATAAGTTTTTTAATTTCAACTATTTTATAATGTTTAAAAATTCAAATATTAAAAAAAATCTTACCATTCTTGAGTAATCATAGATATAGGTAATTCTTCTTTAAAGTTTTATCTGTGATAGAAATCTTATTGAAAAATATTGAATCATTTCGATTATTTTGTTACAATTGATAATAATAATAAGATACAATTAAAAGGATTAAGATATAATTAAAATGATTATATTGGATATATAAATGATTGTCCTTTCTGTATTTTGAGGGGGGAAGAGAAGATTTGTAAGCAAATGCATTATTACAATATTACAGTTCATTTTCTTGAATCTGATGATTATAACCACAGATTGTATTTATCTTTGATATGAGTTTGCTTGCTTTAAAAGCGCTATCCTAAATCCTTACAAATGCACGCATATATATTTTAGGTTGCTGACTTCAATGTAGTTTAGTTTGTTTAATTTAATTTGCGACTTCAATGCTGAATGGAAATTTTAAAAAAATTTACTAAAACTTAAACAAAATGCTTATCAGTCAATAATTTTGCTATCAATATTGTTAGAAATTTGTTGTATTGCCTTCCGGTCATGTTAGTGTAATTGCCGAAAATAGCTATGGTTTAAGTCATTTTTTTATCTAACTAACCCTCTGAAGAAAAACAAATTTTGTCATCAAATTAATGAAGGAATCTATTAAAATTTATACCCAAAGTATTTAATTTTCGTTTGAATATAAAAGATTATAACTCGTTTGGTGCCCTAACTTTTGGGGGTGGGGCGGTAAAAGCGTCAAATCTTTTGTCTGAGCGCATCGTATTGTCCTCGTACAGCTTCATTGTCCGTCACGGATTCGAAAAAGATTAAAAGAGAATTTCTTCGCCGTTGGGACAAAAGGCAAACTATAACTAGTTTCCGCGAATGAGACGGAGAAAATCCTTTCAGAACTCCTTTTTGGTGGGAAAAATGTGATTAATAAAAGTCTGCTCAAACGGCAAAATAAAGAAACTTCTAACTAGGCGTGTTCTTGCCACGGTTATGCAACTATGTGATAGAAAATGAAGGTGTGCAATATTTTTTTTAGCTGAGTGAATAATTATTCCCTTTCTTATCAAAATGTGAAAAGTAATTGATTGTTAAAATGGATATTAATCGTGTGTGTGAAAATGGAACGTAGATAAAAGAAAAAGGATTGAGATAAACGAAGTAAAGGATTTTATTAATAATTTTATTTCATAATTGCTAATTTTATTATGATTAAATTAAATAGATTCTTACGAGAAATTTTTATACCTGTATTGAAAAGTTTGATCATTGAATAAAATATTTTGGGGGTATTCATTTATATTAACGTCCTGTTTTAAAGCAACACTAGGACTATTTTGGGACGCATTTTGTAATTTTGAACCGCAGTCAGATGACGAGGATGCCACCTGAGCTAGACTCCGTCTCCAAACTTCCGCACCACATCAGCTGGAGGACGTTTGGCTCCGATGGATTTAACGTGTACCAGACTCGCTTACGGTTCTTCGGTGGCATAAGGCCTCGAACTTCAAACGTTACAGTTCCGAAGTCGAGACATTACCACCAGGCCACAGAAGCCATAGATACATAACCTAATTATCAAAAGGTGTTTGATATTTTTAATGAATATTATATAAGCATTGTTAATATTGTACTTCAGTTTTCTGCAATGTAGAAGTTTTAACAAGAGAAGGTTTATATATTTCCTAACATATATTTTATTATTTTCTATCCTAGTTTCTTCGTAATTAAGTGTGTGCTTTCTAATTTATTCTTTTCGGTTTTTCAACTCAATAGATGGTGCTGAGATCGTACAGTTTATTTTTATTTCTTACGATGACGAGGCACTTTCACCAAGCGTTGTAAGCATATTCAGTTTTCAACGCTGGAAAGTTGAATTTAGTTTAATATTTTTTCTTCGTAAAAGCTTTTGGAGTTTTACTTTCAAATGGTATGTTCTGTACTTTTATATCTTATTAATGTTTTTTGGTTTAATAATGGTCTTATAGAAGTTTGGTTTGATTCAAATTGGCTGTGGTCTTGCTTTGATTTGATTTTTGAATAATATTTATTATTGTGTAATATTGATTTATTGATATTAATCCCCATCTTCAAAAACCTCAATTTCTTCCTATTTTTGGGTCACGAAGGGTCAATACATGTGAAGGGTCTGACTTTCGTCTAAGTAAAATCCCTGGTTTGGATCCCTGCCTGAGGGTGACTCTTGATAAAGTCTCCAGGCCGGATTCATCATTTAATTCATTTTTTTTTCATTTAAACTTAATATTTATTTCTAATTTGGTCAATTTTGGTGTGTGATTTTGATTATAAGTGCAGTTTTGTGTCAAATTTTTATTCCAGTCAGTTCGGGAAAAATACGTTTGAAACACAAATTCGATTTTCGGATAGTATTAACCGCAGACCAGGGATTAATCGCCAAAAATGACACGATAGATTCAGTAAAAATGTTAAATTCACGTAAAATCCAAATATTTCGTAAATGTTGTATGCCAAAGCTATGCAAGGCGTTTTCTGGGCTAATACCTTTATTAGAGAGTTGCCAGAAAGTTTGGGGGTGACCACTCCCGCTAGTTTTACACAAAGATTGCCCATTTGGATGCACATATTGTTGATTTAACTGACATCATTAGGGATAATCCTAATGTCAATGTTTTTTTCTTTTCTTAGCGAGATTCAAACTTTTTAAAATGATCTAATTCAAGCAGTGTCATTTTTTAAAATTTTATTATGATCTAAAAAATATCGGCGTTTGTCGCAGTACGGCTCTTATACCATAAAACAAAATTAAACCACACCAAACCAAACTTGATGAATAGAGTGTGAGTTCAACCTTTGTTCTCGATATCTGACCATGATTCAATGTTACGAAGTCCTTTCGAAATAAAAACCTTTGGGTTATTTCAAATCGGGTTATTGATCTAAATATTGAATAATGTGAGTATTAAGAATTAGAAATTGGTTTCTTTTTATCAAGAATCTGAGATCAAACCAAACTCGCAAAGGCCTGAGGTGCTGAAAACAATATTGTAATGAAAATGAGTTACAATTAGCATCATTTAAAAGAGAATTTCTAACCAATCATAAAAGATTAAAAATATATTCTGAATGCAGAGTTCCAAATTATTTAGAAATCACTCATTTACAATTTTGTTTTGACTTCTAGGGGTTTAATTTTTTTTAAATAATTTCTTACTACTTAATTATTTAATAAAATTTTGATTTTTTTTCTCTTTTTTTTTATAATTAAGGAATTACTACTATCATATTGTTACTAGATCTTTTTTAAATAATTCGCATTATTTGTATCTTACACAAAAAAAATCAAGCACCTCATTCTAATCCACTATATCTATTAAGGTAGCTTATTCTCTTTTTCCCTGTCTCACCAGAATTAATCGCCCATAAATCTTCTATCTGACACACCGTGATGTAATAAGAAACATCGACTGAGCAAACAAAGTAAACCTTCGAAAGAAAAAATCACAATGCGGTAAGCCCAACCGACCAGATTTCCTGGATTAACTAATTATCCCATCTTGGGAAAAAAATGGCCTGTTTTATCCAAATTTTCAATCGGATGTTCCGCATCATTCCGTCCTTTGTTTTTAAGTAGATCTTTATACAAATATATGTATAAAATTTATTATGTTTAAAAACTAAACTCTTTATTCTAATTTTAATTAGTGGTGGAGATAATTTTCAATTCACCTGAAGTTCACTTCTATTAGAGTCCCGTCTTAAAGCAACATTAGGGGTACTTAGAGAGGGACCTCGTAATTTTGAACCACGGTAAGTTAACGAGGATGAGCTGGCACCTCTCTCTCCAAGCTTCCGCATCACACCAACTTGAGAATGTTTGGCCCCCCAATGCATTTATTGTACACCAGACCTGTTTACATGACGATTCTTCCGTGGAATCGGGTCTCGGACCTGAAACCTTCCAGTTCAGAAGCCGGAAGTGAAGCCACCAGACCACCGCGGCATTTAATTCATTTTAACGTTATCTATTTTTCAAAAAAACATGTCCTCACTCGAATAATATCCAAATATCCTATAAATGAAAGCATTGAAAGTAATGTTGATTGTCTAGATTGCTGATGTTCAATACTAAAAAGGTCTTCTAATGAAAAAATGTTTATTCCTTATGTGCAATTCTATTTTTTTTTTTTTTTTTATGAAAAAATATCTATTATTCATTTTCAATCCTAGAAAAACCTTCTAATGAAAAAATATTTATCCCTTTAGTTCAATTTTAAAAATTTCTTTTGATGTAAAAAAAAAAATCTATTATTTATTTTCAATCCTAGAAAATTCTTCTAATGAAAAAATATTTATCCCTTATGTTCAAATTTAAAAATTACTTTTGATGAAAAACACTGCTATTATTTATTTTCAATCCTAGGAAAATCTTCTAATGAGAAAATATTTATCCCTTTAGTTCAATTCTAATAAATTCTTTTGATGAAAAAATATCTTTTTTTTTCAACGTTAGAAAAGTCTACTAATGAAAAGATATTTATCTCTTATGTTTAATTCTGAAGAATTCTTTTAAAGAGAATATATTTCTAAAAATTTCTTCTAATGAGAAAACATCTATTGCTTATGTTCAATTCCAGAAATTTCTTCTAATGAGAAAACATCTATTGCTTATGTTCAATTCTAGAAAATTCTTCTATTGAAAAAATATCTTACTTGTATCCATATCCATAAATTTCTTTTAATGAAGAAAGTCTCTTGATACTTATTCATAGTTCAAAGAAATTTACAATGAACAACTAGATGGGGCTATGAATTTAAAAATCAGTAATGAAATTCCGTTCGATTATTCCTCTAGCTTTGAAGTTGGACGGAAGTTGTTTTACATAAGTCGATGTAATTTTGAAGCATGATTAAATATTGAAAAGACTTTTGAATCGGAACCTCTCTCTCCAAACTTAGACGACTCACCAGTAATAGAAAGTTGAACCCCGATGAATTTGACATGTACCAGATCCACATATATAATAGGTCCTTAATAGATTTCGTTTTGTAACTGCGGTCTCTAGTCTCGAAAATGGGACTCTTAACACCAATCCCTGCAATATCTCAATGTTATAAAAGTAATAATAAATGTATTGTTCATGTTTAAGTGGATCTTCTTGATTTCCTTCACAATTTTTTAAATATTTTTTCTTTCGTATTAAAATATGTTAAAGTGCAGGGTAATTACAAATCATTTATTAATTATTATTAACTACTTTTCAAAAAATATTACAATTATGAAAAAAGACAATGTTTCGATGAATTCTTCGACGAATTCGAAAACATTTTCTATCTTTCTTTCGAATGGTTATATGGTGTTAATTTGTAGGTATTAAATTAGACCGAAAGGCATCAACCGATATCTTTTTATTTTTCTTCAAAAAAAATTAATTTTAAACAGATGCTGCCAACTGGGCAACTAAAATATATGTAATCTCGTTCCCAACACATGGGCTTTTTATATCATTTCATTACGCTACATTTATTACGCTACCCGATAGATCGATTCTCGCTTGAGTAATTAAGGCGTTCTATATTATATATTTGTAAAAGCTGTAGTAATAAGGAACAGCAACAATTTTAGCATTAGAGACAATGTTAGAACATCTGTAGTATTTAAACGTAATTCCGGAGGAAGAAATCGCAAAATTATAAGATCTCGACACTTTCAGGTAAGTCCCCAACTCCCCCACCCTCAGAAAAAAGCGCTATGTTGTCAACATCACGTGCACCACCTCGGCGTCTCTCAACACCTTAAATATTTGCATGAATCGAGAATGCTTTTTGCTCTGAATCTATTGAAACTCGTGGGAATGTTAAAATATAGGAATAAAGATTTAACGTCTACCTCTTCTCCTCTAGTTAGTATTAAATATTGCGCTAATATCTTCATATATTTTTAAAGTTATATCATTTCAATGACCAAAGGTTATTTTCCAATTAATTTGCATTTGTTTGAATTCTTTATTCTTCATATTGTTTAATCTCGTCCAATCCTTCAATCGTCTCCCAGCTCTTTAAACTGTCAGAATGAAAATTCAACAAATTGCCACTTTTTAATTTGTAATTAACAAAAATAGTACCCCCACGAAACTAATTTTAACGCACGATCGCCATTAAAGGCGGCTTATTCATCTTTTTCGCTGGCAACACTGTTAAATCCTCCGTCCATAAATCTTCCCTCTGCCACCACGTGATATATTAAGGAATATTTGAGCAGAAAAGAAAACAAAACCAACGTCTTTGTCGGATCCGGCAGGCTGGACTTTGAGAAGATGGAGGTCGACTGACTGTTGCCATGGCCGGATGAAGGGGTGGCTTCCAACCGGATCGATCTTCTGGCTCTCGTCTCTGTCCTGGACTGACATACACTGTAACCGGAAATAAAAAAATAATCAGAAAGAAACGCAATTTTATCGGTGAACGTGATAGAAAAGGATAAACGCTACTGCATTCATTGATTTATAGCATTTTACCAATCCCGGATACAAAAATGTTAAAATTGTTTAGTTTTTTTACTTTGGAGGAAAAAAATATTGAATGCAGATTTTGTTGGTTGCCTTCCAAAACTAGAGTATTTTTTTCTTTTGTGTTTGTAATTTTTTCTGCTTCATTTTACTGGCTATTATAGGATTATATTATTGATTTCATCTCTACTAGTTTTTCAAGGATGTAATTCTAACAACATTTTAAACATATTTGTATTGTTGAATGTATTGATAAATTATTGAATTATTGGTAAAAAAAATCCTCAAAAGTTATTAGAATCCATGTTTTGGAGTTTTAATATCATTTGCATTAAAGCATAAAGTATTATTTATAAATACGTCATTTAACCCATACCATATTCCGCCTGCTAAATATGATCTTAAATACAATCTTTGTACCTTGTTTCATTTTTAATTAATTTTTTTAAGTTATTGCGATTACTAAAAGGATCTAGGTGCAAAAAAAACTTATTTTATGTGAGAAAAATTCTGATTTAAAAAAAACTTCATATTTATTACTAAATATTTTAGCGATATAGAATTTTTAAAATCATATATGATATTACAAGTAATTTGGTTTGATGTAGCCACAGAAAAATAAACATGAAGACACTCTTTTAGGAATAGAAAGGACAATTTTGAAGGTAAAAATTCATTATCAAGAATTAATAGGAAAGAGTATTATTATTGGCCGTCAGGATGATTATTATTGACCATGATCATGATGATAATTGTGATTTATTATTGACCATATTACCACTAAAAATAAATTACTATTATTAAAAATGTTGTAAATAATTTGATTCTATTCCATTTTTTTTTTTCAAAAACAGAAATGCAATAACAAATATTTATGAAAAATTCGTGTTATTTTCCGGCTTATTTCAAAATATATCTTCAATTCTTTCATTTCCCCGAATATTTCGTTTTATTATAAATGTGTTTAAAAGTTTCTGTTAGGAATTTCTTTTTTATCGGCTAAATCATTTTTTGCACCTCTATTATAAATATCCGTGTTAAAGCTATTATTTTGCTTTATTTGTTACTAGCCGCCTTTGGCGACCAGCCGGTTCGCCAGTATTACCGCTCGCTACATTTTCAATTAAATATTTTAAGTAACTGGTCTCTTAACAGATTCTCAAACAAAACAATTTTAATCTTCAAATTTTGATAGTCATTCCAAACTTATACTGTTGTTTAGATCGTTGCGTTCAATTTACTATATATATTTTGCCAATTTGTTGTCATTTCCGGTAAAACTTCAACTTTAATTTAAAGTGGAAATGATGAAATTGATATAAAGATATTTTTTAATAAAACCAAGCGTTTTATTTTATTTATCATCTTTATTGTTATTTATTTATTATTATTATTATTAACTTAGTATTTAAGTCTTATGTGAACTACAAAATATTTTTCATAATTTATGTAATATCTCAAAGAATAATTCAACAAAAATTTCTCAGATTCAGCATAAAATTCAGTTTTTAGTTTTGCTTTCAAAAGGATTGAAATGAAATCAATAATAATATTTTGTTCCGGCTTATAAATATATTTCAAAAATTATGAAGCCTAAATTTAATGCAGTAAGGTATCATATTCTGAGAAATATTCTGGACACACCAAATTTTAAATACATGAATGAATGTTTCTATTTTCCACGATTAACTAAGAGTTATTTATGAAGTTTTGAATGTTAAAAATTTAGAAAAACTCAACATTTTCAAAATTTCAGGCCAATTAATCTTGAGAAACCTGCGCGCTGATTGGCGTATTTTCTTTGAAACGATGGATGGAAAATCTAAAATTTTCCTTTTTTTATTGAATAGTGATATTCAAATTTTCATAAATCAGTCAGTTTAAGTGATTTATTTAGTTGATCGGAAATTAACTCTTTTTATTTAAAATATTAGTGTTTCAAGAACATTTTGTTATTCGTGATTTCCACAGCAGAAGCTTTATGTCAAATCAAAAATTCGTTATTTATTAGAGCATTTATTGAATCTACATAAAATATACTCATTTTCCATTTAGACCATTTTAGCAGATCTGTATCTTACTAAAGGTTTACAAATTAGCTGTGTGGCCCTGATTTGAATGGATATCCTGTTCATATTAAACAAAACTTGCCTGAAAATAAAACTGATTTATTGCATTAATAATATAGAGAGTGTAAAACATCATAAAATAATTTTTCTTGAATTTATTTTTTAGAAAAAATATTTCCTATTTGTTTCATTTCCTACAGACACGTGCCGAAAATTATATTTTTGCAGATTTCATTTCCAAAACGATTTAATTTATTTTTAATTGGAGCTTCAATCAATGTGATGGCAACACTTTGAAAAAAGCTAATTTTTTCCCATGAATGCGAAACGTGCTCGTGCAGCTTAAATTTTATTTTTATTTTGTACGAAAAAAATTGTTGAAAAATATAGTTAAAATATTTATTTAAAAATTCATTAAAAATAGAAATTTAATTTTAAGATTAAAACGTTGGTATCATTTAAATATAAATTTTTGATCTTTAACTCCATGTAAAAATCTTTTTTTGTGCGGTAATATTTTCGGAAGTTATAGCACAAACACGCCAAAATTTCGCTTAATTTTTAAATAAATAAAATTCTAATTAAAAATTCGAAAAAATAATCCCCAGGTGCACATTCCCGGCCTCCAAGGTATACACGTGCCAAATTTGGTAGCTGTAGGTTGAATGGCCTGGCCTGTAGAGCGCCAACACACACACTCATTGAGCTTTATTATAAGTATAGATAAAGAGGTTAAAAATTAATAAAAATAACAATTTCAATCAAACTTTTTATTAATTCGTGAATGCTTAAATTTTTTACGAACAATTTTGCATAAAATTATTAATTTCTAGGCATTTTATTTGCATTGCCATCACTTGGAAAAATTAAATAATCCCATTTTTAACTATATACAAAAGAAGAAAATATCTTAATGTTCCTGATATATCATATTGTTATTTTCAAAAAAAATTGATATATTTCTATTAAAAATCTAATGGGTTATATATTAGTAATAAAATTTGTAGCCGTTTCCTCTATTTGGTAATATTAGTCATAGAATTCTGGAATCGTATGTATTTTAGCCAAATTACAAAATGAATTTAAGCACAATAAAATTTTTGTATAATAACTATTATTTCATTCAAAAAATTTTATTAAAATTGTTTCTGCTGTAACTAATTTTAATGAGAACAAGTTCTTAGTTCAAAAAAAATTATTCAAAAGATTTTTTTTTTTTAATTTCGCTTCCCCGCTTTCAGATGAGCATAAATAATTAAAATCTATAATTAAGAAATGTTTCTTTTTTTGTTATTTCAAAAAAAATATTATTATTGTTTAAAGAAAAAAAATCTATTATGTAAGAATTAATTAAAAATTTAACTTTATTATTTTTCAAATAAAAAAAATTAATGTATAATGTTCGTAAAATATATTTGATAACTAAAAAATGATATATCTTTAAAAAGTCTTTTCTGCCTATAAAAGCATTTTTTCTACTTTGTGAATGGTATTTGGATAAACTGTATGTAGCATTATTTAACAACATTCATATTATGAGGCACTGTCCTAAATTTTTGGTGACTGAAGTCTGCTGCACATTTAAGTATAAAAACTTCCTTACATTTATAAATTTTTGAAAAACTGTTTATACATAATATTTTTTAGATTTACGTTTCTTATAAATAAAACTCGTGAATTTTAAATGAAAGCCTATTTTTATGTGCACTTTTTTTTTTGTTATTTGTACTGTTAAACAATTAGGAAAATCAAGAAGAAAAAATTCCCCTTAAACCGAACTTATTTTACTTATTTATTTGTTAATCAGAAGCCACAAGTGTGTCTTAATATAAATGAAAATAGATTGAAAAATTGAAACTAAAAAATTCTTTGATGTGCCTTCTTAATTTGGTAATATTAGACCTTTAGACCTCAGAAATCACAGGTAAAAAATAACTGTGCTATTCGTTTCGCATTCAGAATAATTTGAGGATCAAAATACATTTTTATATATGAAAAAAATATCTAATAAAATTTCTTAATTAAAATATTAAATCCAAATAAAACAATAAAGATTTTTTTAAAAAACAGAAAAATAAATGTTTAAGGTACAAATGCGTTGTTGTGCCAGATTCAAATAGTACAATGAAAACAATAATTTGCTTAATAATTTTAACAATCTAAAACCAACCAATTGTTTAGCAAATAAAAGTTATAAATAAACAAGGAATGTAATATTCATTTCATTTTAATGTGAATGTATATATTATAAATTTTCATGTTTTTAAAAGATACCAATATTTTACCCCCTCTTAGTAACCTGTTCTATGCTCTTTGATGAGAACTTAATTTACAGAAACTTATTTTATTTCCTCAAAAATTTAAATTCCTTTCAAATTCCATGCATAACCTACTTGGAGAATGTAATTGTAAAACTTATCACTCAATGCGCACGGTGATAAATTTATCAAATATTATACAATTATTTATCAATTATATTACTGTCTTCAAAAAGTCATAAATTTATGATTCATTATTTTTCTTTTGTTTAATGATTATTATTTTTATTACATTTTGTTCTATTTTAAGTATTTCTTTTAATCAGTATTGATAACTCGAAAGGAATTCCATTTCTGCTCTTGCACAATGACTTCTATATTTGTTCCTTGGATAAAGAACAGCTGTTCTTTTCCTATCGGTAGTTTTTTTATCTTCTAATTCTTTGTAGATTATATTTGGGTCGTTCTAGAAACAAAGTACTTCTGTTTCTTGTTTTATCAACTGTTGTAAAGGGTTGCGAATATTTTTTTTTTTTATTCATCTGCCGTTAGTATAAAGTTCCTCATTCATAAACTATCGTCTGCATTCCATAAAATGTTATCAATAAATTGTTTATCTTTGTGGACTTTAAATTCAAAAAATATAAATTAACCAGACGGTCGGATTCAAACGGTTATCTGAATCGATCTTGACTCTTTGGTTCTTCAGTAGACCTTAAAATCATTTTTAACCAAATATTTTAATTTTGAAATGAATTAATGACTCAATTATTCTTATTAATCATTAACTATTAATAATAATGGTTTATATATAAGATTGACTAATATAAATTCTAATAATAGATAAGCGAATTCCATCTCAGATACAATTCCCTTCTCTAATATATTTGCATTCCTATTTTAGTGAATAATCGGTGTGCATTCCCAGAATTCTCTTGAATGTTATTAATTTCTCCTTTCTAGCGCATATTTTGCAGAATATGATATCTCTGTTTTAAAGAATAACGACTATAGATTCTCGAAATTATTTTGCAAATTATTAATTTCCACTTGTCCAATGTATACTGCGCACAAAATATTACATTTCTTTTTTATTGCATAATGGCAAAGTATTCTCTTAATTTTTTAGAATATTATTTTTTAACACATAAATTATTACAAATAAAAATGTCACCAACTTGGTGATTAGCCGACTTGTTTTCCTGTGCCCATCTTTGAAGTTATGAAAATCTGAACACATAAAATGCTTTCAGTATTCTGTGTTTAGGATCCTGGAGAAAGTTTTAAAAAACTGATATCCCTAATTTAATAAACCAATGATTTGTTAAATTTATTTTATTATTGATATACATTTACTATTTATCTTTGAAAAGTGATTTTCTTTTTCAAAAGAATTTTTTTTTTCCTATGAAATCGAATTGTTTGAAATCTTACTTTTTAAATTCTAATTAGACTATTTTTTAATCTCCAATAAATTGTCATTTCTGAAGCTCATATGAATCGTTAAAATTATTAATAAAATAAAAAGTTCTTAAGTATAAATTTATGTAAAAATATAGTTAATTTATTCTTAAGTTTTACTCCCACCGGGTAGTACCTCAGATTTGAGGCACTCATACGAACGAGAAGCTGTTCTTGACACCCGGATGAGTACACAAATGGTGAGAGTCGTATATCTTTTACCAATTATGGGACGGGCTTCCCACGGGAAGGGTTGTAACGTGGCCGGTGATGACCCATAGGACTAAACATAGTTCACGCCAGTATTGCTGCCGTGGCGGTCCGGGCAATCAGATAAATCCGTATGCCTTAGTGGCCGGTTATAGTTATTCTTAAATTTGTGAATTTGGTTATTAACGTTTGCTTATTATATTGCTTATATGTTTGCTATCTCTCTTTATTCAAGCAATAAAATTTTCGTTAGCTGAAGATCACAAATTTTTAACTATCAAGCCACCTAGTTTTTTGTTATTACATCAATACTCAAATGACACGAGGTGTTATAGGATATTGTGATGCAATAATTTGCAAGAAATGTGCACAATATGACAGAAATTTCCAGTGGAAAACCAATCTTTAATGTTTGGACAGAAATATATTGTTACAAACCTGCAATTCGACTTCCCAGCATAGTTTGTTCCATCGTCGGAAAGAAAGTTTTAAAGTCATCGGTACCAGACAGCGTCCAGGTGGCGCGTCGAAGGTCCCAGAGCTTGGCGACAAACTTGGCGACCATTTGGCGACTTGGCGACGAATTTGGCGACCTTGGCGCCAAAATAGATAATACCCGAAACTTCGAGAATTTTCCCGATCCTTCCAGTAGGAACCGAGATACGCCTCGAACGTTCCTGATTGGTTGAGAGGCTTCTAGCCCCGCCTCCTGAGACCTATAAAAGGGTCCACAGCTGCCAGAGCAGGCAGGCCAGTAGTCGGAGACGACGGAGTAGTCCGAAGATGGAGCGGAAAAGCTAGTAGTCCGAGTTCGAGAGCAGCGAAGGAGTAAGTCAGTAATCTGAGCCAGAGTCGGAGAAGTAGAAGACGGAGGAGTCGGAAGCGACTGAGGCAAGCTAGTGCTGAACTGAGCTGTGCGCTACTGTCTGCGGTAGATTCTGGTTGTATGCTGCTGTGTATGCTGTTGTATGCTACACGTCTCGGGTGAAGATAATCGTCTTCTGTGCTGTATATAGTTGTCGCTTTGTGCTGTCCTGTGTGTCTTCGTGTAAATAAACGTCGTTGTTTTTATTCTACTTCTGCCTGCTGATTGAGCGTTCTTTACACCATATCACTCCCACTATCCAAACGAACCCCGGTAAAGAAATTTCGTAACAATATATTAAGTTATCTGCAAGATTTTGAATTAATCATTTGATATACTCTAAACAAGGCGCATTACATCTTATTTTAGTCGATAAAAACCATATTTCTTCCAATTGTCAAATTATAATTGCCTTTTAAATGAGTTTTTTCTTCGTAAGTGCTTTTTTTCACTCTATTTTATGTTAATATTCAAAAATATAAGTATTTTATAATATTTTTCATCGCATATCGTAATCATATAGCTTCTAAAGGAAAATGGAGATTTCAGCAGACGAATATGAGACGTCCTAAAATCTTCAAAAGAATTCGTCATCAGGACGATTGACGATCGAATATTTCTAACTAACCCCAATGGCATTTGTGTTCTTTGAGTGAATATTCTATCCACTTAATTGGCATCAAATGCGGCGACTTCCTTAGTAATGCCATTTTGAGGTAATTCTTTCCATCATTAAAACGATTACGATGAAAAGAAAACGATTAGACGGTTGCCATCGGCTCGAAATGGCTCAGATTTCTCCTTTATTAAGATCCTTAAAGTAGCTTGTTAAGTCTTTGTTTAGAATGATCATCTTTTCTTTTTTAAAAATCACATTCCTCTGACTTTCCCTTTTTATTATTATTCTCCATTGGGATATAAACATTGAACTTTGATTAGAGTTGACTTTTTTTTTTTTTTTTTTTTTTTTTTGCCTGATGGGCAAGAAAATTGATTTTGTAAAATTATTTCGATCCGAAAAATTGATAGGAAAATGGAACTTTGTCATAAACAGAATGAATTCCTTGAATTTCTTTTCTTTCATTGAATACTATCCCTTCTTCGATTTCCGTGAGATTGGTTCAAAGACATCTTAATTCTATTAGAAATGTTTTAAGTGCATTTACCCCATATTTCATTGTTATCAAAGAAAAATATAATAATGTATAAAAAATACTTATTTAGATATTAGATTCTGAGGGTAAAGGCCCCTGAGCACCCGAGGGCAGAAGTCTGACTTCTAACTCATATGAAGATGACACTCACACACTCGCTCGCATAACTCTTTTTAAAAGGGGAGGGCTCTTTCACACACCTCACAGATAGAATACAGGAGGAAGAACAAGCATGCCCGAGCCAGGACTCGGAATTCGGAACGATCAGATCACGGAGAAGACGCGTTTCTCCTAGGTCAGGACGTCGGAGATTTAGATATGTGCTTTATGGATGCGAATATACTTGCCATTCTCAAGCTATTAGCAATATATATATATAATATAATTTTTAACCAGTTAACTGTTTCGACCTCTTCGGAAAATGTGCATCAAAATCGTGTCGCAAAAATGTAGCGATGACGAGTATACTCGTCAAACACAGATAATGTGAAATAAGAATTTACATTGTAATGAAATGACTTTTATGTTTTTATTTCAATAATCACATTTATTTATTTACTTAATCTAACATACATTTTTTGCATATGAATTAAAATAAACCTAAAAAATTAATTTATTTTAATTTTCTGTTATAGAATGGTTTTGAGCAACGCAATAATCTTTTATTTATCCTTTTGATTTCGACTTGACCTCAAAATATTTTAAATATCAAAATATTTGTGTTTTTATTAAAATTGTAATTCAAACTGCTAATTGCCACTACTTATTTCTACTGACGAATAAACTCTACATAACGAGATATATTGTATTATTACACTCTTCATAAACAGTTAAATGGTTAAAATAATTTAGTGCTACTGAAGCTTTAAAAAGTCATAAATATTTCCTATCAACTTTTTCGAATTTTGCACATTCTTTTATGTAAAGAGGCAAGCTAAATTATATTTTATGCACATGACGTAGTTTTAATTATTTCCTAGGCATTTAGGAAAACTTAAGTGTATAAAAAGAAGGATGCAAATCATTTTGAAATCGATACAAAATCTATCCTCTTCCGTAGATGGATTTTGTTACATTTTGGCGCACATCTGTAAATTTGGACTTAAAATATCGTACAACACCCATGTATTAAATTCCTGTGTACATACTGCGATGCAGACAGAAAAATTTAATAATGAGTTATGAAAAAAATTGATAGTGAGTCGCAATTTTTGTTAATCTTAACATACCAAATTTCCTCTACGTATCTCATTCCATTTTTGAGTAACTGTTTCATTTATCCGAGCTCTTGTAAGCATGTACGTACAAACAACTCTAAAAATGATTCATGGGATTCAGGAAAGTCCAGAACATGTGTTTCTGTATTTCTCTGGTCATAAAATGATTATTCTGATAAGGATAATTGTTCTTCAAAGAACAAAAGAAACCTGATTTGGAATTTATTTTTTAACAATCGCTCTGGCACCGAAAATAAAATGAAACGTGAGTATACACACAAAATGAATGAACATGTTTTAATAATATTAAAGGAAAACGTGTTCATTTAATACTATTAAAACATAGAGAATATTAAAACCTGTTATTGAAAATAAAATTTTAAGGTTAATAAAGGTCAATTATTTAAATATCTTTCTTAGAATTCCCTATATTTGATGTGACGATTTTGTCATTGATGTAAATCTCTAAAATATTTAGAAGTCTGATTTTATGATGACTATTTTAGTTTTTCTAATTCGTTTAAAAATTTGATTTATTTCTTTCGTATTATTATTTTATTCTGTCTTAAAAATTTTACCTACCATTAAATACATGTATTTTTAACACTAAACCTACCGGCATTTCACCGATACATTGGAATTGCCATTGGAAGCTGGTCAAATGACCCGCTCGTGGTAGCTTTAGTGTTAATATATAATCGAGCGTCTTCCATCTAAATAAAGGCAGGAAATATTTTATTTTTTTTATTCGGAATAAAACAATTTACATGAATTGTGGCTTTGAACGGAAGTATAAATATTTATATCATCTCTTTAAATCTATATGATATAAATATTTATACTATGAAAAAATTTAACATCTTACAAATATTTTTAAATTTCTTCCAGCAAAAGAAACTTTTATTATTCCATCCAAAGAAAGTCAAAGTTCCAGAGATACCGAATAAAAATTCTGAAGTTCTTAATATTTAATTCATGAAAAATAGTGGAGCTTATGAAAACATTTTATTCCCACAAGAAATGCCATAGGTGCTTTTTTCTGATCTGTAACTATTACATTTTTCTCTGTCTTATTTCAGAAAATTTCAAATACCCTTTTCAGTTACATTCAATCAAGGTTACATTATTTGACATTTTAGAGCCAGACTTAGTAAATATGTCCTTTATCGAAAAGGGTTGCCACGAATTATCCTTTTACTTTATTTTTATACTCGTTTTATAGAACTGCTTTAAAATTTGTGCACCTTATTTAAAATTGGCAATGAGAAGTCATTTTAAAAAATGCATGTTTGAAAATTTCTGATTCTACATTTTTTTTAATTCACTTTGGATCACTAGCTACCTTTGGCTACCTGTTGGTTCGCCGGGAATATTATTTGTGTTGCTTCCAGTTAAATCTCTGATGCATAATTTATTGTTTGTAATTTTCCCAAGAAAATATTTTTACGCTTCAAATTTTGACAGACATCATAGCTGTGTTATTTTAATAACCTTATATCTATTCTGGTCAATATATATATAAATACTGCTTTTGAATAGTATCTCTTGACATCATAATGTTTTTCAAAAACCTAAATATCAGAATAATCTGTATTGTATGTCAAAAAGATAAAATATACTGTAAAGATGTCAGAATCCTAGGAAACTTTATGCAACAATTAAACTGTTATCTTTAAAAAGACAAATTTTTTTTATATTTTAGTGGTATAAAAATCAGTTTAGTACATTAATTTTCAGGAATTATATTTTTTTAAAAAATCTCAACATTTAATTTAATTTTAGATGAATTAAAATTTAAAAGATATTGCTCCTATGTGCATATTTGAATTTTCCAAACTATATATGTGTGCTCTACTTACTATCTCTAGATCTAATGATCTGTTCTGTGTAGCATCATCATCACACGCACATATTCATCTTTATAGGTAGTAGAGAGTATTAATTTTTTGTGTAAAGGATTAAAACTTGCTTAATTTTATAAAAACTGCACAAATTTAAATAGTTTTTTAAATTTATAAGATAATTGGTCCCTAATTGTTTAACTGTTACGCTATCCATATTGTCAACTTATAAGTATTTGTTCAAACAAATGAAGAGTGTTGAAAAAAAACTTGTATGAAATTTTATCTACTGTTTATAACTCTGATAAATGCAATAAGACCTACGCTTTCGCATTTTTATAATATCATCAGACGCAGCATTTCTTAAAAGTGTTTCATTTATGACTTCAATCGTGATCTTCTACAATTTTAGCAAGTATGATGATATATATCAAAAAATGAAAAAAAAAATTCAAATCGAATATTTATTGCTGATTAATAAAAATAAATGTTTTAAAAAAAGCTTAAATAAAAATTATTTTCAAAATTAGGATTTTTATTATACAAAGACATAGGATCAAATCAGAATTTCTTAGAATAAAAATATTTTTACTAATGAATTAAATGTATTTATGTTCACTGTACTTTGTTTTAATTAATGTATTCCATTTCACATCACAAGATGGCGCTTTTACAGGTGGAGCTAGTACATATACTTCTTTAATATCTCATTTTTTCTTATTTTGGGAGTATTGTTTCAACGAAACACGTTGTAAGTTGACACACATTGATTTCATATTTAGTTCAATATTTTATTTGAATTTTTTGTTTAAATTCATTTTTAACTGCTTGACAACACTTTTGAAGTTATTTTATTTAAATACTTGCCATTAACCATCATTTAACCTTCAAGTATCGCATCGTCTTTATTAATTTTATTACAATGGTATTAGTAATAATGGGATGCATTCAAAGGGAAGCATTAATAATAGACATTACAATTCTAATTTAAGTTTTAGTATCAAACTCTTGCCACAACTCTATTTCAAGGTCTGATATTTCGGAAAATCTCAATAAATCCATTAATTCAGAATTTTGCGATCTTTCTTTGATGTTATTTTGCCGTTCGATTTTGAAGCCCTACATTCTATAGAAAAGCTACGTTCGAATTGCTAAATTTTGCTCGGAATGCAATGTTTTGTATTCAAGTCCTCAACTGGGAATACATCAGTAAGACCTAGCGAGTTAGCGCTCCATCAGGGAAATAATATTCGTTTAGTACATAATTTCTGCATCACTGAATTCAGATTAATAATTACCACCCTATTCTAGAAATCATGTTCTGAATTTCAATAAGTAGCCAGGATATTCCGTACGTGAAGCATTCAATGTAGGGCGAATTGGAATTCTATTTCAATCTTAAAAGTGAATATTAATTAATAAGAAATAAGTCAAATAAAACTTGAATATTTTAAGAATTCATTTTTACGACTTTCTCACATTTTCGTATGCGAAATATATAAGATGAAAATATTATCTTTAAAAAAAATTGGCAAAGATTTTGACGAATTTTCATATTTTTAAACCTCTTTGAGTCAGAGAATACTTTATTTTTTTACTTATATCTGTTAATTTGATAACTCAAAAACGATGTTTACACCAAAATTATAGATCTGTATATCAAATTTTAGGGGGAACTTTATGTGTGTTTAGTCTGTTACCAGTACGATAACACATTTTGCAAATGGAACTAACTTGACGAATGAATGACATTTGGCATATGGTTTTTACTATCATAAGCATAGATATTGTTCTGATTCTGAAATATTACTTCCCTGTGCAGTTAACAAGGGGAGGGCACGATTTTGAAATCTGAGTTCGAGATAAGATAATAATGATAGTATATATTAGATATAATGATAGTATATATTTGGAATGTTCATTCATGAAAATATTAAAACTCAATAGCCAGTAAAATTTCGAGAAAATGGTCTTCAAACATTTTGATAAAGCTTATATACTGATAACTTAACTTATATTCGGATGATCTCAATGGCGTGGTTGTCTAGTTTGTGGTTGGTTGCCTTCCGTCTCGTATGCGGAAGGTCAGGGTTCGAACCTGGCTGAGAATTTTTTTTTTTTAATAATTCTTATTCAATTAAAAATTTACAAATACTTTTAATTAATATGTTTTTAATTTTTTTATCTAAAATAAATATTTATTATCCAAATACATAGTATTAAAATTTTAAAAGAAAAAAATTATAAATTCAGATGCATTTTTTTAAAAAAAATTATTTAAATTTAATTAACGATTTACAGATAGTTTTAATTAATATGCTACTTATTTTTATGCAAGGATAAATGTTTATTATTTTAAAAAGATTATTAAATATAACATAAATGGTGATAATTATTAATTATAAATACTAACATCGTAAAAAAATATTCAATATTTCTAAAAAATTATCCTATATACATTTATTTTCGATTACATACAAGAACCAGAATGGTAACTATAGTAAAAACATTAGGAACAAAATATATATATATATATATCGACATCTTGCACAGATGATAAATCATGATTGTCCACAAGAGCAAGGTTTCTTTAAGAGATGTTTGGGAAATCTAACTTCATTTACATTTAAAAATATTTCTCTTTCATCAGAAAGTTGGGCAGCGTATCATGCATACCTTATCATCTTATTAAAAATTGATAATGACAATTGATTGAATTTTTATGCTATCTTTGCGTGAATTTATTTCCTGATCATGTTCGATTAAATAAGAAGAATTTTGTATAGGCTTTGAACCATCTGCCTGCGCATTCAATAAATTAACACCTGCTCTCTACTATTTCTTTTGGTTACTGCAGGTGCGGACTTTTGCTTACATATTAAACAAATATCAGCTGCTCCTTTCAATTTTTGATATAAATACAACTTTGTTGAGTTGGAATTGACAATTTATTATTATTAAAATAAAGAATTTGAAAATTAATTGTTTGAAAATGATGCAAGCAAGTTAAATTATCTCTAGCTATTAATGTTACGTTTTTAATTATTTTTCCTTTAAACATTAAATTATAATTTAAGAATTAAAAGAATAAGCATTTAACCTTGCATAAAAATAAGTATCTTATTAATTAAAACTATCTGTAAATCGTTAATTAAATTTAAATAATTTTTTTAAATGCATCTGTATAATTTTTTTTTAACATTTTAATTTTATTATTATGTATTTCGATAGTAAATATCTGTTTCAGATTTTAAAAAATTAAAAACATATTAATTAAAAGAATTTGTAAATTTTTTATTGAATAAGAATTATTAAAGAAAGAGAAAATATCCCGACCAGGTTCGAACCCTGACCCTCCGCATACGAGACAGTTACCTAGACAACCACGCCATTGGGATCATCCGGATGGGAGTCAAATTATCACGAAATAAGATTTACCAAATGTTTGAGGACCATTTTCTCGAAATTGACTGGCCATTGCGTTTTAATATTTTCATAAATGAACATTCTAAATGTATACTATCATTATACTAAATATCCTTCCGATCTCTGATTTCTGCCTTGTAGGTCTCATAGTAAGTAGAAGATTTTACAAATAATTTTAATGGTAACTGAATGGATACAGAGTTATTGATACCCGGCCTTAAAAATGAATTTGGCGACTTCAGCGGCAAAAATGAATATTTTTTCGAATATGCTGGAATCTTAGCGATATTTCTATTAGGAGTCGAGATTAGAATCTCTGGAGAATTGATTTTCAGCAAGTTCACTTTTGCGATTTGCCATTTTTTAGTAATTACTGCATGCGTGTTAATATATAATAATGCATATATAATAATTACTCGGTTAACGAGCAAAGTTTCTCAAAAACGAATGATGAATAGATATGCATGGGCGTCACATGCTAGATTGACCTGTATCTCGGATATCAGTTATTGTATGAAAAAAACCCTTATATCTGTAAAAATGGATAGCAACAACATCGATGGGCTAGTAGAAGTACATAACTAGAGCTATTGATGAACTTTTGCTGCATTCTATGTCACAGCAAAACGCTGAGATGATTTGGTCACGAGAGAGGAAATAACAGCCGCAGAAAAGCTATAACTTTTCAGTGAAATAAAATAGATGTCGAAAACATGGAAAACTGACGTTAGACGTACGTTGAGAAAAATCTATCTAATCGGGAAGTAGCTATGCGCACTACAAATTTATTCAAAAATAATTGTGTCCCATTTTCGCGAAATTTTTAAGTTTAGCCAAAGACAAATATATTTAGATAATTTTCTTGTAAAAAAAATAACATGCATTATTACATAATTATAAATTTGAGTATTTTTCAGAACGGAATGCATTGTCCTATTGTCCTATTTTACATGGAATACTATGGAAAAAATTATTTGAGTGTTAGAAAAAACTAAAGAGTGTTTAAGAATTAATTAAGAATGCTAAATTAATTAAAGAGTATTAATGAATTGTGCGGTTCCACTATGTATGAAATTTTCTTCCGCTTGTGTCAATAAAGAATCACTAGAGTAAATGATTCGTGCATCTCTCTATTTTGTTATTAGTTTTTCTTATTGTATAGGCCCATTTAGTATTTCCTTATCGCCCTCTACCCCGATCATATGACTTTTCGGAACTCCTGTGAACATGTGCATTTGTATGCAAAGAAGGGGTTGAATTATAATATGAAATCTCTAACGCTGGGTTAAAATATTTGACAACATTGATATGCTGTATAATTATTTATTTATATTGTAAAGCTAACATGGATATTATTATATTTATTATGTGCACTAAAAATGTGTACAGTAGATTTTTACAGTAGTAAAAATGTGTACAGTAGATACCACTGTCGCTTTAATCTCAGCAGCCCAATGCAAAGAAAATCAGGAATGCTCATGTTTCGAATATCTCGTTCTTTCCCAAAAAATAGTAACTATAAAACTAAAAAGATAAAATCGAACCACAATAAATAAATTGTGTTGAAATATCCAAATTTCTTGTTATTGAGTTTGAGTGGTATTTTTATGAAAATCGTTTCAAAATATTTATTCTATTTTGATTCATTACCGTTATTTATTTTTTGTAAACTCTTTAGATTCTTGCAAACATCCTCGAGTGTCCCCATAATAAGAAAATAAAGAAAATGCGAAAATTCTTTCCACGGGAAGGAAAATTTATTCTTTTACTCCTTGGGTGCAGTGCAGGAAATGAAATCAGCTTTTATTGACGGCGGATGTCTCTTTTGAGGAATAATAAAAAAAGGAATTGTTCGGAATGAATGCAGCGTTGCAGAGTGCTTTATTTAGATGCAAGTTTTATTATATTTCTGAAATCTTGTCTTGGATTGTAGCTATAAAATCTTTGCAAAACAGTATTAAAGAAAATTTTAAAGAAAATTTCTGATATATTTCCATTTGTTGTCGCTTTTCCTACATAAACTTTTCTAATAAAGTATATAATTAAATAAATAAATAATAAAAAATAAGCTTGGTGAAGAAATATAAAATACAATTAAAAGAAGAAATGTAAAATAAAATTTAAAAAGATTGAGATCTGGTATCAAATTTCAAGTTATCATGCGAGAACGTTATTTTTTTTTTATTTCACGTGGTATCAGTTCGATAGATAAACAACATCATGTTCTCACATGACTCATATTTCGCAATCACCAACATTTAGAAAACGATGGAAGTTTTTTCCAATCTCAAAATCATTCGAACTTCAGAATTTTTTTTTTTTTTTGTCTGCTAGGAAAATTGAAAAATTAAAAAAAAATATATATACATAACCTTTTGATACCTCCTCTCTCTGTTTCGCGTTGATTCCCGTTTTCTTCTTTGTGCTTTATCTGGCGATCCCACGACCCTTCCCTTTATTTTCTGCTCGTGCATTTTGAGGCTTCAAAAGCCCCAAGCCAAAACAATATCATATTCTCACATGATAATGATAAAATATAAAAAAAACATATGTCAATCACAAAATAACATGATACACAAATAAAATTGAAATTTGTGTAATTATTTTGGTCATGAGCGAATTTGGCAAAAAATGAAATTTAAAATTGGTTACCATCGCGTTCACATCCATTGCATAGTTTTAAAACTGTGTCATAAAATGAAATTTAAGATTGGGAGATATCAAATCTAATTAAAATTCTTGTAAATTATTAAGAGTTAATTAGTATAAGAATATCCTATGAAAAATAATCATTTTACCCAATTCTATAATTTTTTGGAGAAGTGTTTCTTAAGAGTATTGAGTACACCTCATTAAAACAACTTACAAACTCGACTTACGTTTTTCACTTTGATTTTTTCTTCTCATATACGGAGTAATAGAAGAGAGATTATTCGTCGGAATATTCGAAGAGATTTTAAAGAAATCTCCTAGTTTCAGATCTTTCTGTGTCCCCCCACCAAACACACATACACAAAAAAAAGGGAGAGGGGAATTATGTCTGTCTGAACACTTCAAGCTAGACGAATGAAATTTGATACATGATCTCTACTCCAAATTTGCAAATTTCTATCAAATTTTTACGAAATCCATACAGAGGAAGTCTGTCTATTCGGTTCTTGGAATATCAGTCAAATCTAAAAATGTCGATCGATAAATTTGGCACATCGATATAAATTTACGTTTAGATATTAAATCTGATATGAATTTCTTTCGAATGATTGACCATTTGCCGGCCTGTTCTTTCATAAGCATATAAATGAAATAATACAGAAATGCAATGACTTAAATACATGAAATATGGAATGTGATTTTATGACTATAATTATAGTTCTATATGACTATAATGATAATTATATGACTATAATTATATAATATATATATATAAAAATTCTCCGAAATAACTTTCGGTTTTTGGCACTTTTGTATTAATCACATCCCAGCGATTAAACGCCAAAATATTTGCCAAAGATTGCATTCTAAAATGTTCTTTGGAAACTATTGTTCGCCAATGGCATATAGTTAGTAATGTACCAGTGCATTTATTAGAGGGTACGTGAGAAAGTTTCGGGGAAACCGCTGCCCGTAGTTTATATATTATTTTCTTATTGATAAAAAGGAAGAAAAGGATCTGTGATATCCAGACGAATTTATTGCACTCAGATAAATGAAAATTGGGGCACAAGTAATGACAGTTCAATCTATCTCGAAATCCAAACAATATAAATTCAAGAATGAATTTTATTGATATTGATATCTTATTGATATGATTGTTATTTATCCAAACAATATAAATTCAAGAATTAATATTTTTATTGATATTTATATGTAATAGTATTGCTTCTAATAATCATAGATAAAAATTAACGCTTATTTTGATAGGACATATAACTGTAGTTGAAATTTTGAAGAATTTAAACTGAAATATGTATATTCGATAATTTAATTCCATTGTATCTTATAAATCCTTTGGAGCAAAGCTGGATTTTATTTATTTAAAATAAGTCCGGTTCAAATATCTCTTTTATTGAGTTTTAATTACTTAACGCAGAATCTCAGTAACATGGGAGGGGAGGTAGCACGGTTACATTGTTTCTCCGCGCAGCGTGCCATATGACTTTTCAGATTTGCTGTGGCAAAGAGTCAAATAAGAATGAATTTTCCAAAATTAATGAAAGTTATTTTTTTATAAGTAATATTCTATAAGTATCATTTGTCACATACTTTCTAATTCCATTAAATTTTTATGGACATATTGCTTTTTTCAGGTTCAGTTTTTCCAACATTTATTGTTTAAAGTTCAACATGATTATCATTGCCATAAAGAAGACTAAATGTGTGAAAATAAAATTAATTTCTTTGTTTTTATTTCGTTTTCATAACATTTTTTTTATTTCTGTTATTGCAATTTTCATTTCGCTAGTATTCATTAGGACAGGGCAGTGTTTTATGGGTATTTCTATTACTATTTTTTTCTTAATTCTTCATTGAAATTCCTAAATAAAACATTTATAAATAAAAAACATTTTCCATTTATCTCAAATGTTCTGCTGAACAGGTACTCTGATAAGTGGATAGTTAGATAATACTAAATTATTTTCTTTATGAAAGTTTTGCATACATTACCCCTCATCTACTTAAAACATTTTGTAAAAATCTTTAATTAAATTTACAACAGCAGTAATTTTTATACAGCAATATCAAGAAAATTTATAAAAAGAATTTAGAATATCTCTTGATTTATGGCTATAAAATTTTTTTTTAATGTTAACATATACTTGATATAAAAATTGCTTTTTGGGTGGCATTCAACTTTTGGAGTTTCTCATTTTAGTTATTAAAACTTCTTTTATTCAGAAGGTCTTCTTTCTTTCATTAGTTTTTGTTTATTTTGTAGCATTTAATAAAATGATTCCAATTGCAAACAACTTGTATCGCCATTTTAATTTTGTATCGTATATGATTTTAGTTTGTTATTTAACTATTTTAATAATAAAATACCATTCGAAGTATTGTGAAATTTTTCTGAAAGTTTATAAATTATAATGATTGTAAAAATTATATATAATTATTATAAACTTTTAATGTAATGTGAAAATTTTAGAATAAATTATATTGTAGCAAAAAACATCAAAACTTGCCCCGTATAATATATATTCAATTTTTTTGAAACAGCATGAAATATGAATTGCCCTGAAAACTGAATTACTCTGCTAAAAGTTTTCTATTAAAATCCATTTTTTATTTGGATATTTACATTTATTATTTATATTACAATATGATAATAATAAACACAGATCTTGATAAAGGTTTACAAATAATAAGTATGTTTTCGTTTAAAAATAATAAACAATTTCAGTACGTTCCACCTAGAAAAATTCTTTTTCTTATTAACTTTTCTTATATTATTTATCAATTCGTGTGTTGCGATAATTAGCATTTCATTCATTAGCTCTTGCGTGACTTGAGTTAGATAAATGATTCAATTAATGCTAAAAGTCTGAAGATTTTGGCTGCTTTCTTTTCAAATTGAGCATAATTAAGAAAAATTATGCTGTGAGCTTTCTCGGATTAATTAAAAAGGTGAAATCTTGGCGAGGTGATATAATTTATTTCACAACAAAATATTAGCTTTAAAAGCATTTTCCTTGTTTGAACAGTGGTGTAAAAGGCCTTATATTAACCATCTAAGTGTGAATTTGCTGTCATGAGTATTATTTTCCTTAAATGATGAATGATAATTTATGCTTAAAGAATGGTTGAATCACTGAAAATCAACGGTCGCATTTTTCTAAGAAATATTTCGTCACTTTTATGCTATATATTCATGAAATGTTTATAACTTGCTTTATAATTATTACTTTCAAGTTTTTTTTTAAATCTTGAATGTATTTCTGTTTTATCAAAGATAATTCAAGAAGTTTTGTGTTTACAACTTTTTGATATGCTAAAGAATTTCTGAAAACAGGAAAATGTAAATTCAACTTGAGTTTTCATTTTTCGACATTTGAATTAAACGATTTTTATTTAATACGATTGAATTAATTTATAATTCTATTTACACGACAATTAAATTTCAGTTTAATATGATCACAGAGTTAATAAAAACAAATTATCAAAATTTTCCAGAACTGGATATTTGACTTTATTTTCGTTTTATATTTTCATATGTATTTTTTAAAAAAATTCTTCCTTGGGTAATATTATGCCAATTCAAATAAATAACATAGTCCGTTTTCCCCTTTGTTGTCACAATGATTAAACAAATTCCCTTTATTCGCATCCTTAAGAAATATTTTTGACATAAATTCTTTAAAACAGTTTTAAAAAATGCATATTCTTATAAAGAAAAGTAAATCCATAAAAATGTTGCTGTCTTTTATAAACTAGCGGAAGTGATCTTACCAAAATTTTATCGCATATTTTCTAATAAACTTACCATGCCAGAGAACGCCTTGGATGGCACTGGCTTACAATAGTTACGAAATTTTAATTCTTGGCGTGAATACAGCATTTTTTTTAAATCTCTCGTGTCATCATTGGCGATTAATCCCCGGCATGCTGTTAATAGTATCCAAAAATCAAATTTGTTGTTTTTTGCTCAATTAATTGAAACAAAGATCTGGCACAAAACTGCTTTTGTAATTACAAATTCCCGTACCAAATTTGATATATTTAAGATTGCGTGTTTTTGAATTATCCGGTTTACTTATCTCTGAACGTACAGACCAAAAGACAGTCAACCCGTTGTTGGATTTGGTTCAAAATTTGACAGATGTATGCACTATAGATGATAAATCTGTGTACCAAATTTTATTTATCTAGCTCCCTTCGTTTTATAATTATCGTGTTAATTTATATTCGAACTGCCAGACAAATGGACTTCCTCTGAACTGATTTCACTCAAAATTTGATGGAAATCTGCAAATATGATGTGTAAAAAACCATATACCAAATTTCAACCATCTAGCTCAAAGCATTTTGTTCTCGAACTTAGGGTAGATCTAAAACGTGGAGATTCGTCAAAATCTCCCGTTCGAATTTTTTGACGATTACTATACTGTCTCTATACTACGTATCCGAGAAAGTAAAAACTGACTCAGAATGATTTAAGTGTTGAAAATACTTAGCTTGAAATCGAGGCAGAAAATACAACGTAATTTGTATATACTATATTCTATTCACTGTGTGTATTTTACTTAAACATTTAAAAATAAACATATACATAAATTGTATGTGCCTCAAAAACGAAGTTCAATTTTCTTTCAAATAGTTTAGAATATCTATTAGGGGCGTGGCAAACATAATATAAAACGAATTGTAACTTAGCTCAATGTAAATATAAAATGCCATTTTAAAAAATGATTTATAATCTAAGAATGCGTTTGCGAGATAAATTGTTATAAAGTGGTGCTTAAAATGTTGTTACCTATGGAAACAGTAATCGCGTGATGAAGAACATGCATTCTTCGAGTGGAAATATTTCATTTTCTATCTTTATATTTACAAAACAAAATTAGTTGTTTCTGCGCTGTTTGTTTAAATTATGGAAGAAGGTATTACACACAGTCCATTTTGTTGACAAGTTGTTATTTTGTACAAATGTTTTATTTATAAAGTTCAAATAAAAAAAATGTTGCTGTTTTTATGATATTTAAATAAAATATCCCTCAGAATGAATGTTATATTTAACAGTGTTTAATTAAAAATATTTTGCTATACTGTTATTTTGTGTTTTTTCGGGGCTATAAAAATCTTAAATAGTTAAAATATTTGTTGCTGTTTTAATTGGTGAAAAACCCTCTCTCTGTATATTTCGAGAATAAATTATGTAATTTTGTGTCGTGGAGTTAGTTCATGTAAAATGTAATTGCACGCATCGTCTAGATAATTAAATGCTAGATAATTAAATATTTTTATACGCTTATAGTTGAAAAGAGAAACACCACTATGTCGCGGAAACGTCTTCTAAGTTCCCATTTCATAACTGCGAATTATTTCGAGAGAGAGAGAGAGAGAGATTGACTTAACTAAACTGCATTATGCAGTTCAAAACAAAAGACAAGGTGTGGCTTAGTAAGAAGATTGCTTCCGTATCTCTTTGCATCATTTGGCTGAACACAAATTGATCAATCTCTATACAGTCCCGATACAGAGTGACAGTCATTTGTTCCTGTATTTATAAAAACATCTTATAGTACAGTCGAATTGTATTTTAACATGGGAAAAAATACATAACAGCATTCTTTTTTTTTATTTAAATTGTTGAGTCGGCTATCCAAAATAAACTCGTACATTTACACCCGGATATTCTCCGAATAAAGGATGGAAGTTTTAATTCCTTGCCTCTTAAAAAAGGTTATTTGCCTTTAAATAAAAAGTTATTAGTTTGAGATGAAAGTTTTAGATAAAGTAATTAAAAAAAGGAAAAGTTATAAGCTTTAAAAGGAATTTGCAATGAAGTATCAAACTTTATAATAGCTTAATTCTATCGGGAATAAATTTTTAAAAATGCGAAATCAAAAATATTTTTTTTTCTTAAATTATGCGAAATTTTTTCAACCATACTTAAATACATGTTATGACAGAGCAAGTAATTATTAAAAATTTCAAATCGATATCTGACATTTTTGGGGGAAAAAATCAACAGTATTGAAAAAAACAGGTTCATCAAAAAATAACTATAAATATTTTTTGTCAATACTTTTTACTTTTTTGTCAACACCTATAAATACTTTTTTTGAATTTGAGGACTGAAATAAAATCCTACTATAACAATATGACTCTACTCTCTCAAATTGATTTATGTTCTAATAAGTGAAGAGTTTATAAAAAAAATTCGAAAATTATATTTAAATAAGGAAGAAGAAAAAACTTTTTTTTGGCGAGTGATTCTCGGCATCCATTGAAAAGTAGCTTTCGAGAGCGTAATGTATCAAAAAAAAATGAATTCATCCTTGGTAACTGAGACAAGATGTGAAATTCAAATTTAATTTTTTGTACTTTTAAAAAAGAAATCGGCCATTTTTATGCCATTTGAAATCATCGAGCAATGTTTTTAGAATAGAATAATAATTTGTCCTCGAATTCTAACAGTTCTTTTTTTTCCAACAGTTTTATATTTTTGAAGAAAGGTAGATACCAGTTGTTCCATTCTATACAACTTTAGTAATATTTAAAAAAAATATATATATATATATTTTTTTAATTTTGACTTTTTAGATTTTTTTTTAGCTAATTAAGCTAATTTTAAGTTAATAGGCTAAGCTAAACTTAACTAATTACTATTTGATACTTTATTGAATAGATCTTTTTAATACCTTCCACTTTTTAATTTAAGAATTTTCTCTCAGATTAATAATTTTATTTAAACGCCAGATATCGATGTTAAAACTTACGCATTTCTTCCACATGTTAATTCTTTTCATTAGAATTCGACAAATACTAGCAATCAGTGTTATGACAATGACGATAACCGTGTTGTAATGGTTATCAATTCAGGTGATAAATTTCTATGAGGATGGAACTCAAACACTGGTTTAACGATATGGAAATTGCTTTAATATTGGTTTAAATTTAGTAGAAAAATAGACTGAAATACAAAATCTCAACAAAAATGTGCAATTTTGCATTTTTCATTTCTAAACGATACTTACTTAAAAAGCGCATTTCGTAAACTCTTATTTACTCAAAAGGTTAGTTTGGAAAGCGTGTATGACAATAGAAGTACACAAAAACAAAAAGATCGATCAAAGAATGTTGGAGAGAAAGAAAGGCTGGAAATGGCTGATTTAGCATATCCATAGAAATTCGAGATATACATCAGTTCCAAAGCATGTCTTTTAAGAAATCTTCTATGTCTTCCTTATCTATTATCAGTTGATATTTTCTTGAATTATTTGGTAAAGTACTTCTTCCTCTTCAACCAAGATGAATGTCCCATTGTTTTGCCTCATTCATTCTGTAGTTACGCTGACAGCGGCTTTCTAAAACTAAGCGTTTCTGCCAAGTTTCGGCAAATAAGGTTAAGTTTCAAAACGGAAGCATTCTAGAAAGCAAGCATTCCTTTGGGTGTGATCCAATTTTAAGAATAATTGATGTAGCTAGTTAGGTGGTAAACCAGCGACGGATTTCTTTTTTGGGTTAATTTATAACACCAATTTTTGCTCTTTCGTCCGATAATTAATGATTTTTACGTGAATAAAAGCATTGTGTAGTGAAAGTTGCATTAGTACGTTAACTTCAATTGCGAACAACTACTAATTTTTTTTAATTATTTTATTCCAGTGCATGGACGGACTTCTAAGTAATTAATTTGAGTCTCTCATGGTTTAGATATAAAATAAATTACATTGTTCCTAATAAGGCAACAAATTCCTTAAATTTTAGTGGTTGGAGTTTTTTTAACACTGATGAAGGAGTTAGAGTTCTCTTATTTAAAATAATATATAATGAATTTTTCTTTAAAAGAAAATTATTAAATGCTTTAAAATACTGTGGTGAAAATGTAATATAAAAAAAGCTATTATTCTTTTAAAAAAGTTAAAGTCCGAAATAATTACCAAATTAAAGTCCGAAATAATTACCGTTAATTTGGTTTTATTTGATATTTGTATGTGATAAAGTTCTTTAGTATACTAATATTGCATGCATGTATTTATAGTACTATTTTTATATACGTATAATACATGCATGTTTTCATGTATTATTTATTATTCATGAAATAGTTAATAATCATAATACGTATAATGATGTAATATTTTATACATAGACTTACGTAGGAAAAGATTTATTACAAAAACATTTTATCCCAGAGTAAATATCTTGTAATAAAACGTTATTTATATTAATAACTCTTTGATATTTGTCTTTGCTTGCAAGTATGGAATTAGAATTTTCAGAATTTCTGTAGTGATATGAAATGCAATTATTATCAAATAAAAAAAATATTAATAAATAATAAAATATGGAATTAGAATTCAGAATTTCTACTGTGATATAACTTGCAATTACTATCAAATAAAAAAAATAGTTTTATTTTTTTGTTTAGAATGTTTATTGTTTATAATGAATTTATTTCAAGAACATTTTTAATCAAATCTTGAATTCATGAGAAGATTAAATTCAAGGACGGAATCCAATTGTTTTGTAATATCTTGTTATGTTTGTTCTACGATTTCAATTCTGTTCCCTATTTTCTGTTCTCAAAATGGTATTATCAGTTCTTGAAATACCTCTAATACACTTCTTACATGAAAAAAGATTTTAGAGGATTTCCTATCGTTTCAAAATTTTATAACATTTATTATTCATATTCGGAATAGAAGTTTTCTCTTTCAAGAGTCTCTTTGAAATCAGCCCTCTCAACATAAGATTATTCTTAAGAATTCGTTAAATCCTCGAAACGCATTTTTAAACAAGATACGTCATATATCTTGTGAGAAAATTTTTATTTCTGCAAACAGCTCCGGCTTTTGCAGATGTAAAGTCACACAGTTCGATAAAAGCAGATATGCCAAAAGTAAACACAGTGCTTTTGAGATCAGAATGTAAAGAATAAAATATTGCAAGATAAACGTGGATATTTATGAAGCCAGATGTTTCCTTTCGATATCGTTTGCTCTTTCAAATACGCATTTCAGATTCGAAAACAGAATATTTGACTAAAAATTCCTTTCCAGACATATTTGCATTCTTTTCAAAGAAATGAAATTTCTAAGACCCATGGGCATTTCATGAAATTTTTGACAGACTTTAAAATCCCAAGACTGTATTTTATTTATTATTGTGGGTCGGTATACTATTTTAATAACATGGATATATTTAACATAATTCAAAGGAAAATTATTCCATTATTATAACAGATTACCAGTACCTATCGCATGAGTTTTGGTCTCAATGCAGCTCTCATGTATTATATTCATAAATTTGGTATTATTAAGTCCAACGGTCTATACAGCACTAACATACACATGCACATTCGCTTTTTTATAAAGTAAAAGCTGTGTAAAACATTAAGAATTATGAATGTTTTAAATTTTTATAATGAAGAATCATTTTCAAATTATTTTTTGGAAAAGGTGGGAACATTTATACTTTGAATACAATATTTACTTTTTTTAATACTCTCCATTTGAACAATTATCCAAATCCACGATATCCTTTGAAAACGATTCAAGTTGATGTCATCTGTAGTTCAATATAAATATATAAATTAAAATTAATAAATAAATTGTGTGGAATACTAGAATGAAATATGAAAATTACTTGCAATGGTATAATTAACTTCCATAAACTGAATAAATGAATAAGAAATCGGTACATTTTTATGAAAATATTTTATTTATTTATATATATATATATATATATATATATATAATATATTTTTGCTTTATGGCAAATATTTTTATTTTATTTTCAAATAATTTATTTTTGTTGTTGTTGATTTTTAGTGAAATATATATAAAACTTAGTATAAATTGGATTAGCGGTATGACTTCTAAAAACTTTTATTTACCACATGGCAATGCGCACTTTATTTTAATTGTACTCAGTTTTTATTAATCCTTTTACTTAGCAATAATAATATTTTCCCGTTTTTGAATTCTGTAAGTGAGAATCAAAGAATGGGAAAAACCTTCTTTAGGAAAGAATGGGAGAAATCCTCTCACCAAGAGATTTTTTTTATAAGAAAATAAAGATTTTTCACTGATCAATTTTCAATACTTATTAAATGCGAAATGAGAGCTGTCTTTTGTTTAACTAGCTCATTTTTTAAATAATCAATTTTTAAAGTTCATTTTCGTGGTATATTCCTCTTTTAGCGAGTAATTCTGTGCATGTAAGTTTAAGCTGTAATTTTGAGAATTTGGATTAAAAGCGCTGATATTTATGAATTCGATAAATATAAATAATATAATTTAATTTAAATTTCGCATATTTTACTAAAATAAAGGACAAATTATTAAAATAACTAATGTGACTTATTAATAACTAATAAGACTGTGTGTGACTTTCGCAAGATACTAAGATGCAGAACTACTTCGTCCATTTTTGCTCCAACACATTTGAAGCTTCTGGACCTTTATTATTCAGTTTTGCCTACATTGTCGATTCATTTTCTATTAATTTATAATTTTCGAAAATTACTTGTTAATTTTTTAAGGAATTTTTGACTCCTTGTCTTTGTTAGTCATCGATATAGTTTATGCTTGCCTTTTTTTTTTTTTAATAACTAGTGTACGTTTAAGAAATAATTTCAACCACCCAAAATAACCACCCAGCGAGCTCTTGGTAAACTGAGAAAATCGGCTTCCTTCTAAAATGATATTCCAAATGGATTCATTGTAGAAATTTGTCTGATCTGAGGAATATTCAGATATTCCAAAATGTTCTCCCCTTTTGTGATTTTTTCAGCCTCTCTGTAAAAAAAATTTCAATTGCTGCTTTTAGTTGAACCTGGCTCCAAGATCTCTTATTAGCACTTCGTGTATAATTTTGGGGCATCTATAAAATAAACAAGATACCCATTAACTGAGAGTTATTTGATACACGGTAATTAATACCAAGTGTTTATTTCGAACATATGGCGCTGCATACGCACACCAGTTGCCATATTTCGCGGAATTATCCCAAACAGAGTTTATTCATTCAGCGGATTGTTTTGATTAAAAATCGCTAAATGAAGTGAAAAAATACCCTAATGTATTGAAAAATCCTGCGTCTTACAGTATTTGTAAATGGAAGTTTTTTTCATTGCTGAAAAAAAAAAAAAAAAAAAAAAATTATCTTTAAAAGTTGGCGTTCCGAAAATGTAAGGAAAATGTGGATTTCTTTCAATAGTCGAGAATAAAAACTAGAAATTAGTAAGTCAGAACACTTATTTTAATGTATTTCATTCGTGATGCATACGCAGGTGGTCCAAGACCAATTCCCGCGCTTTTTACTACCGAAAACACGAAACTGCCAACTAACTGCGTGGTATTTAGCTCTCTCCTAAACTAACTTGACAGATGCAGAAAAAGAAGAAGAAAAAAAAAAAGAATCTATCGAAACATTTTGCAGGTATAATAGTGGGGTATTTTTTTCCTTTTATTTTATTTTTTAATGAAGTAAGTTGTTTCACTTTTACTGTTTAAAACCAGCAGCCCTGTTATTTCTGAATGATAATTTGCTTAGCTTTATTTTCTGTAATCTGATGTTTCGCACGTTTTCTGTCATGGAAACGGTTTTTAAAAAAGATAAGGAATTTAAAATTGTATCTTGCCACACTTTGTTTACAAATAAATTTCTAAAAAGAATTATAGTTATGGTTTTTTTATGAACTAGGATGATAAGATTAAGCATATTTCTTTAGTTTTTTTCAAAGTGTCTAAGGCATTTCTCTGAATTTAATATTAATCTTTTTTAACTAACGTTTCTAAAAAAAACTTTTTTATTAAGCTTTTCCTACCTTATATTTTAAAACCTTTGATAAATATTTAAGAAAAGAGCTAATTTTAGCTTATAAAAAATTTAACTATTCACTTTCATTGTTAGTTTTAATGTTTACTGAGAAAAAAAAAGTTTATGTTTGTATATTTTTACAAATACTTTACTTCAATAAACTAGTTAAAAAATTATCTAAACGTATTCTAAAGAAAAATTATTTGGTTACTACTTTTATACTTTTACTAGGGTATGGTAAGAAAACCCACTGAAAAGGTTTATTTTTATACCCAATACATTACAAAGCATATTTATTTGAAGTTTTTCTATATAAATGTACGTTTAAATAAAATATATAAATGTATTTTACTTGCGACTGTTTAATATTCGTGCTATTAATACAAAGCAAAATTTCCTAGTATAGTATATTTATACTTATATAAAGCTCAATTTGTGTGTGTGTGTGTGTGTTGGCGCTCTACAGACCAGACCGTTCGACCTACAGATACCAAATTTGGCACATGCATACCTTGGAGGTCGGGAATGTGCATCTGGGGTCCCTTTTTTAAATTTTTGATTAGAATTTTAATTATTAATTAAAAACTAACTTTCCCGCCAAAAGAAATCTTTTCATTTCCCCACCACCAAATGAGTAAGGCTTCAGTTTCTTTTCCCACGCTAAAGAGGATAAGCCTAAGAAATTTTCGGCAGATTATTTAAAAGAATTTTGTTTATTTTCTTAATGTTTCGTACATTTAAAATTAAACCTTGTTAATTAATCGATCTTTCAGATTCATTCTGAAGTACTTTTGAATTAAAATGAAACAGAAAAAAGGAAATTAAAAATTTCTAATCTGCATAGCGTTCGTTACCCCAACTGGAGTAGAAAATTCACGCATTTGCGTTACCATAATTGTAGTTGAAAATTCACGCATGCGCATTGTGTTCTGATTGTTGACAACTATTTTCAACAGAACATTTTCGCTTACGTTTGGTTTTTGAAGGCTTAATATGTTTTCGAAAGATTATTTCAAACGATTCTGTTTATTTTTTAGTGTTTGATGCATTTAAAACTAAACATTGTTAATTAATCGATCTGTTCATGATGAATCTGAGAAAAGTTTGTTGATAACTTTTTGAGATATTATATAAATTTAGAAAAATATTCTTTAGTGCCCATAAGGTTTAAATACTAAGCGACTCTGTTTTCAGTATACATGCTTCCAGTACTCTTTAAAAAAGTGCTTCGTTTCAATAAAGAAAATATTATTATATTTATTGCAGTTTAATCATTTCCACTTTAATTTAAAGCATAAATTCTACGGGAGCTAACAGAAAATTAGAGAGATGCACATTACGTTATGATTGAAGGCCTTTATAATATTATGAGTAAATTCTATGACTATTAAAATTTGAAGTTTTAAAATATTTTAATGAAGAAGCAATTAAAATGGGAGTTCCATAAAATATTTAATTATTAAAATTTTAATGTGTCTTAAGATTGGTGAACCGGCTGGTCGCCAAAGGCGGCTAGTGTATAATAAAACATAGAAATCATTCAGCTTCTTATCAATGAATACACAAAAAAATTATAACTACTTTTAGAAATATTTTTAACAATTTTCTAGCGTTTCTCACAAATAAAAGTTCCGTTAAAAATATGTTGAACAAAAATTATAAAATATTCATTTCAGAATAAAAATAATTTTTATTAACATTTAAAATAAATTATATATTATATACTGAACTTTCTTCGTTAATAGAAAAGTTGTATTTACATTTCACTGCAGAATTTTGAAATATTGCATTAAATAATTGTAACTTGCATTCACAATTAGTATCCCACCAGTTTTGTGACTGATGAACAATATCAAAAAAATACTTAAATGAAAACTGGGTATTTAATATGAATGCTGATATATGAAATGTATCACCTACTATAAGAAGAAAAAAAACTAACATTTATTTTCTCGAAAAATTTGAACGAGTAAAAAAAAAAAAAAAAAAGAAACTTTAATTAAAGTGTTGTTCTCGCAACTTTAATCCCCCCCTTTGGAAAAAAATTTTTTTGTTAAAAAATCGATTGATTTCTCAAAGTGAAACGGAAAAAGAATCTTTCAAACTTTGGAATTCCTCTTTCAGGGAAATTTCAATTGTTTATTTTGTTTCTATTTTTTTAAAGCAGCAAAGGAATAATTCAATTATAGTAGGACTTATTTCTGTCAAAGCAATCAAAGCAATTTTTGAACGAGATTTTTTTTTTTTTTTTGTAAGAAAAAAATCCTCAAACTTTCGTTTTTGAAAAATAGAATGATTTTTAAAGTAGCTTTAATTTCAGACTAGAAACAACATGCATGTGTATTTTATTTTTGTTATCAGCTCAGAAACAATGCTTTGCAAAATCAACTTTGTTCGAAATTAAAGTTGAAATATGAGCTAAATTTTCTTAGAAACTTAGACGTTTTACAGTATTTCTTATTTTCAGAATGTATGATTCATTCGTTATACCTTTAGTATTCTCTTTAGTACAATGCAAAAATTCTACATTTATCTGGGAAATTTTTCAATGATTTTTGCTTATTTTGCATGAAAGTTTGCGGTTTTATTTAAAAAAGGTGAAATAAAAAACAAAATTGGGAGCCATTTTTTTTAAAATTTTCTGAAGGTTATATTTTGTTAATTTTGAATATTAAATAAGAAATTCGGTAATTTGTAATTAAGTCTCCTTTAGAAGCTACACGTAGACTATTTTATGATGAGCTTTTTATCTTTGAACTCTATCTGATGAAGACACCTAGGTCGGCACGGCCAAAATAAAAGTGGTATTTTTTCGGCAATTTTCCAAAAATTCTATCTTAATATGGGATAAGAAATAATTCATGGATTTTTTTTAATTCTTATCATTTGTTATGGATTTTTATTAAGACGTAAATTTAAACGTTGTTTTTTTAAATCGAACTCATTTAGATAACTTTAGAGTAATGCGTCTTTGAGGTCACAATTTCCATTTTTGAATTACAAAAGCCAGCTACGGATATTACTTTCAAGCATTGTCTTCTCTATATACAGCAAAAATGTTTGACCAACTTCAGCGGCCTTGAGACTTCAATCTAATGCAAAAAGCAAATAATTCAAAAATACTCAGTTTCGTCCATTTGATACTTCATTTTAATGATCTCATTAAAAAAATCAAATGTGCTGTCTTTTAGAGCGTGAATCATCTTTCAAATAACCTGAAAACATGCGCCAATGGGAGTTTTCTTGCCTATTATTGAATTTATTTTTTAAAAATAACGTTCATGAAAATTGTTTCAGATACCAGTAAATTAAAATAGCTTATCTTGCATTTTTTCCCCTCATTTTCACGATTTCTTTTTTGTTTCCCTTTGTGTGGGACTATAATTTTTTTTTTAAAGTTGCTTCAATTTTGAACAATATGTAGCATTATTAACGTTTTATGCTAGTTAGCTGAAAAGAACTCGCAATTTAATAAGATCAATTGTGTCAGTTAATATTCACTTTATATAAGTAAAATGCGTAGAGCCTATGTAATTTTTAAACTTGGCATGCTGCTAGAGGAAACGCGTGAGTGATCGTGCAATTAGATTGCATGTAGGATTATATTTGTCGTGTGATATTCGTCTTCCGTGAATTTTGGTTCGATATTTGTTCTTCTTTCTACCTCTGCTTTTCTATTACTTGTTTAGATATTAGGTACGGAAAAGTTGATCTTCCTTAAACTAAAGTCTTTCTAGAAATGTTCGTCTTCCGGTTACTATTCCATGTTAACTAGCGGGAGTAGTCTCTCTGGAACTTTCTCGCAAACTCAATAAAGGGGTCTTATTCCCCTTATACCTCATAAAATAGAGGACTTTTTATACGGTCACTTTGCATAGAATTGATGAACAATATTTATGAAATATAGATCTTTGATATGAATCTAACACTTTTACTAAATTTATCGCGAGAATGTATATTTTGGACGCCTTTTTGCCGACCGATTGACACCAAAAAGTGGCTCAAAAGTATAGTTGCAATCAAAAGATAATACATCGCATTTTATTGTTTTAAATAATTAAGTTAATGTTTTTTTTTTCATTTACATGCACGCGTAAGTACAAACTGAGAAAGGGTCAATCGTCTGGCAGATTTGGGTCAAAATTTGATAAGTATTTATATTTTAAATGCTAAACGTGGGTATCAAATTTTGTTTATCATGCTCTTTGTATTTTGCAATTATCCAGTTCACATGTATTCGCACCGTCATACAGACTTCCTCTGAATGTATATCTTCAAAATTTGACACAAATCTTCAAATTTGGTCGTAATACCATGTATCAAATTTTTGCAGTCTAGTTCTAAATGTTTTGAGTTATAGTGTTCAAAAACAGACTCACAGACACGATGCCGAAAATGTGCTTTTTTAGCGAAGAGTAACTTCGATTACTTCTATTCTTACTCTTCTGTACTTCGTATCCGAGAAAGTAAAAAGGACGAATGCTCTTTTGAAATTGATTTACCATTGGTTTATTCTTGTGCATATACATTTTGAATTTATCTGTGCAAATTCTTTTGTTGGAAATCTTGGATGGATATACACCTTTGACACACGTATCCCCAATCTTAATTATTTTACCATCTTTGGTGTAAAAGTTCGTCTACATTTAAAAAATAAAAAAAATTAAACAATGGGCGACTGTATAAAATTACTGTGCCTCTTTAGGCAACGCCTTTCTTTATACCCTTTTTCCCCCATTATGGAACAATTGAATCACCGAAAAAGGTGCCCTGTGTTTTCTACAGTAATGAATTTAACAAATGCTTTCACTCGTTGTACTCTTTCAACACACCTTAAATCAGTATTTTTTTTTCTCTCTTTTAGACCCACTTATATGGACACCTTAAGGAAAAGCAAAAGTTCTGCTATTAAAAGCTGATACTGCACTTGTTTTGTAAGTGTAATGAATAATGTATGCCACTTTCTAAAGCTTCACGTATTCGGTATTCATGAAGCATTGTAATGCGGAGAACATGCGGAATTTTGTTTACTGTTTAAAAGTTGTATTTTTTTTTTTTTTTTACTTTAAACTACTGCTGACTTCATAACTCAGAAGAATAAATAAAAAAAGCATTGTTTTTTAAAAGAATATTTTTTATTAGACAGTCCGATTATTTATTTCAGTAATTTTCTAAAATGTTCTGTAAGCGAACACTAAAAATTATAATCTTATTTATTTCTATATTATTATTTAAAAAATTGCTGAAAGGATAAATGTGTTTATTACATTTTTCAAACACTCAGATTCACAGATTGTTAATAAATAAATCGTTTAATTACAATAAATAAATCGTTTGCTGTGGCATAATTACATGCAATGGATAAATAAATAAAATCGTTTGTAATGGCACTTTAACTGGCAGAATATAAATTAGTGAAGAATTAATAAAATTGTTTTCAATTTGATTTTGAGGTCAAAAAATTATAATATACTATTTGAAATATTTCGTAGATGGCATATTTTTTAAAAGTTAATTTAACCTGACATCTAAAAAGGATTTTGATATAATCATTTTTAAATCTTCTTCCTGCAATTAAACTTTTATATAGAACGACTGTTTAAGTATAGAAATATTGGTTTAGCAAAACGAATTTATATAAAGATGATTCATTAGCATATTCAGCTTTGTTTCGTTATTTTTCATCATTTTTACGTCTTATTTATGAGACGCTTTTTTACTTTTCATTTTCTAATGTTACTTATTATTCAATTACTTATTTTTAATTCACTGTTATTGAAAATTGAAATCCGAAACAAGATGTTTCTATTATTTTTCTTGCTTTTTTCTCTCGTCATTATAATTGTAAGCCTTATATTTACAAGTTGAAATTCACTTTCATATCCATTTAGGAAAACAAATAGTACTACAATATTTTAATTGATAGTTTTTTCCATTAGGTATCCTATATTTTTTAATTATATTCATAGTACAAATTGACAAAGAAAAAAATCTGCTACAGAGAAATGTTCAAAACGGCTCTGGGAACGGCTCTCTAATCTCTAAGGGAAAATTATGCTATTTTACCGACAATATCTTCCTTCTTTCACAACAACGAAACGAATGTAACAGAAAGAAATACGCTTTGTTGATCCGCGTGCGCAAAGCGTAAAATCATAACCGCTATTTCTTGAAATATTGCTCTAATACTTCTTTAATTTTTTTTGTATGTGTATTTTCCTTAAAGATTGAATGTTTTTAAAAAATGATGTTAGATTTTTTATGTTTTAGATATGCTCAAAATTAAATTAGTGATTATATTTATACACTGACAAGTCTTTCCTTCCGATGAAAATAATTAAGGTATTATTGAACACATCAGTTATTTGTAATTGATATAAATATCAATCTTATGCCAAAATTGCCCCGTGATTAAATCTAGTGATGAAGGGTAATAATAAGGGTATAATAGGCGAAACAATTCCATTCTATTTTCATGCTTAAAAAATTACCCCGTGTTTTAAGGCCTTGAAGTTCTCACACTAGCTGGACACATAGGATTAAAATCTATTTATTAATATTTTAGCCTGCCTTGACAAATAATGAACTAGTATAAATCTAGTTATTATTAAGTTTAACTAATTAATTGGATATAAGAATGTTAAACTAATCAAGTATAAATTGTTTATGGCATTGTGTTTTAGAAGACGATATTTTTTTTTCTCGTTTTAAAGGTTTGAATTCCCTCAAATCATAATTCAGTGCACAGAACATATTTAATTATGGATATTTTTTCAAAAATTCGCCATTTCTCAGTTTCCCTCTGATTAACAAAATGTTTCTATTTTTATTTATTTATAATCTTGTAAAAAGTTGTCACCGCTGGTTATCATATAAAGCCTAAATATATGCATTAAAAATAAACGAAGTTGCAACTTTCGAGAAGAAAAATTTCGTTTTCATATTTCATTATTCTGATTCAAATTCTATCCGTGTGAATATTTTATTCAAATAAAGCGCTTCAGTTTGGATTATTTCACATCGGTTATTTGGCATCAGTTCTATAAAAGATTTCTCGCTAATGGAAATTCCGGTTGGTTTGAGTATTATGCGATGCTACGAATTTTTAAATCCGCTTCGCTATCTCTTTCCTTTTAACATACAGAATTTTAAATTCATTTTATCTTTTATGTATTGATTTATAAGAGTTCTAGTGAATCAAATGTAGAATATTTTATTTGATAGAATTTTACAGAAGCAAAAGATTATGAAATAGTATTTTATGGAATTTGATATCTTATACGCTTATTGGGATACCCAAATTTATTTCAGTGTTGTTTTTTTTCGAATACATTGAAAAAAAACCATATAAGATTTCAGTATATTTATAAATTTCACTTTAATCTAATAAATCGAAAACAAAGGAAATAAACGAAGTTGTTATAAATTTTAAAATTATTTTCCTAAATTATGACTAATTAATCTATAATCTTCTCATTATAAATTATGAAGTAATAACCATTTGCAGAAGTTGAAACACAGAACATTTCATTTAGTTTTTATTTGAAACAACTGAGGAATTGTCTCGTAATTAAAAATGTTAAAACTTTCTATGAAACTCATACGCATTTGTATTGCGTAGAAAGAAAATTATTGTACATGTCATCAAATTTGAAAGCTAATATGCTCAAGGAGTGAAGAATTGAGGCATCTTATGTTACACTGCATCCTCTCGTCTATAGTAAAAAAAAGCGAAATGAAGGAAATAATTTTTTGAAACTCTAAATTAAGACTTTATCGTATGAAATGAATGAATATATGAAAGAAGGGATTGACATAATAAAAAAAAATCTGATCTTCAAAATGTTTAGTCACATTTCGTAAATATGAAACAAAATTCGTATTATTTTGAAAGTTCCAAACCCGAAGCACAAAAGGCTTTGATCTAATCCTTTAAATAAAGCTCTAAAATCCTTTAATTTAAAAAAAGATAGTGCTAAAAGTATTGAATGGTTGATTGATAAAATAGTGAAATGCAAAGTGTTAAAAACATTAAAATTAAAGCGAGGGAAAAATTCACTTTGAAATACAAAAAAGGAAGAGTTTCCATGACTCGTTTTTAAAAAAACACGTTGTAAATTCATAACTTATTGCGGTTTGGAGTCCTATGTAACTAAACCGCATTGGCCAGAATTTAAATACGTTAGAATTTTTCTTCTTAATATGGCCACGTGTCTTTTACTTTTTAGTTTTTACGATGAAAGAATCATTTTTGTGTATAAATCTTAAATTTGAAGTAATAGAATTTTTTTAAACATTTAATATCTCTAGATGTTGCATCATCGTACAAACGTTACATAATTGTTCAAAATAAAATAAAAACATTAAAAAGCTAAAATTTATTCATGGTTGTAAGGATTTTTTTTTTATTTCTTGTTCTTTTTGTTTTACTTCTTCTTTATTTAAATGAAAATTAAGCCTTATATTCTTTTATTTAATAAAGCGAATCAAAATGATGCGTCATTCAGAGTTTGTGTCCCACGTTATCATTTCATTTCATTTCGAATTTCTCAATGGAGTAAATCAAAGGAAGCTGACGGCAAGTCGAACAATTTTCTAATGATGGAAATAATTCCCATGCTATTACAAAGTGAAGTTTAATCCCACCCCCCATGAAAGCAGCTTTCGTGAACACACTCTTTAAAGGCACGCTTCTGATTGGACGAATACACGCGGGAAATCAATAGAAGTTTATCTCCTAAAAATCAATCAGAAGCAGGCTGTAAGGCATGTTATTTACTAAAGCTTCTGAGTGAAATGAAATCTAGCAAACGATAATGACACATTCTGAATTAATATTATTTTTCAGGGTTCGAATTTGAGAAAGAATGAAATGCTTTTTAAAGAATAGAATAAAACATAAGAAAATCATCTGCGTTTAGGTTTCTAAACATTTCCATTCTACCGTGACTTTGTCTATTGTGTTCTTCGATCAAAATAACAATTTAAAGATAATGACAGTTATTTATAAACTAATGACTCTCTTGCTGACCTTTTCCGGTAATGATCTACTTCTTTTATCCTTTCGGTTAATAGATTTCTTTACTTTTAGTTTTTGGAGATTACTTTAGATTAATAATAACAACTTCTTGACGCAACAAATTCCATGAATTTGAGGAGCAACAAGTGAAGATTCTTATTTATTTTACTTTTAATTCAGAATTTTATTTCAAAGTTCGTATAACGAACATTTTTAAAATTATCCAGTTTAGAATTTTTATATGCTTATATATTTGCCATTTTATTTCATATATTAAGCTACTTCAACACTGCATACTAAAATATTGACTTAGAAATGGAGATTTTTAACTTCTAGTCAAAATATTTTCAAATTATTAAATTTTCATTAGGGTCAAATTATGTGCCTGTCTATGTGTTCTTTTTGTATACAGCTGTGAAATATTTCATAGATAGATAGAAACCTTTTTCATGAGAAAAAATAATATTTGGCAGTTTCTCAATAAGAACACATGAAATGCGTGTTTTCTAAAAATTTGTAATTAAAATTTCTGTGAATATTCCTAATAAAGTCACCATCATACACAAATGCAGGAAGAACATATATTTTTCGTAGGAATTTTTTTTCATACTTGATTCAACATAGTAATTGTTTATTTTATCTCTTCTTTTTCTGCCGGATCTTATTAAATGAATAAAATCCCCATTTTCTTTATAAAATAAAAATATAGATTATTATAATAAAGATTATATAATTAATGTTTATATATAATAATAACGATAAAAAATGTAGGGCTGTTTTGATAGAATTAAAAGAATGGGTCCTTAATTCTGGATTTTAATCTTCTAATTCAACGTATGAAGTGTATTGAAATCTCACATTGTGTTAATTTATACTAACATATTTTTCATAGACACATGATGCGAAAATTGTTATATCCCTTCTGAAAGATATAATTTTTCAAATACGGTTTTCACATCATACGGTGAAAAAACTTCGATTCCTTCTTGAAAAGGAGTATTTATAAAATAGGATTTACAATCTGCATAATTTAATATACTTGAATATTGCTCATGATATATAAAATTTTCCGTCATTTTGCTGCCTATAATATAATTCGTGTTTTGTTTTTTATATAAAATAAGATATATTCAGCCGGCGTCCTGGCTTAGAGATAGCGCGTCTTCCCCGTGATCTGGACGTCCCGGGGTTTGAGTCTTCTCAAATTATCATTAAATAGTGACGAAATTAATAATGAAATAAGTAATCACATTAATAGGCAAGATATTTTTTGTTTGTTTGTTTTTACATCTTTATGTGATTCGTCCAACCAATTACAAAGATAAAGACATAACCCAGATGAATAGCTCTGAAATACAAATTTCGATAGGAGAAGCGATACAATTATCAACTGACTATCGGCACTCTGAATATGAACTGTATAGAAAATATTGATGATTCTCCAATTAGACATGGATAATAATAATACTGTCAATTTTGCACAACTAGCTATTCCAATGATATTCAGGGTAAAATACGAGGTCTGTGTTCAAGATAAAATATAAGGTCTCAGCTTCCAGGACAGAGAATTCAATGTTCCAGTCCCAACCAAGATCTTCCATGTATGTAGGTTAAGTGTGTATTCAAAATCTGATGAAGAGTCAAAACTTTTGCCGCTATTGTGAAGAGAAATTAAAGAAGGGCTAAGTGCTGTACCTACAGGTGTCGTCTGCATTAACTGACTACGGTTCAAAACTTGAAAAAAAATCAAAAAATAGCTTTTGGGTCTTTCAAAACGACATTAAGCAATTACGCCGGCGTCCTGACCCAGGGGTAGCGCGTCTGCTCCGTGATCTGGGAGCTCCGAGTTCTAGTCCTGGTTCGGGCATGGTTGTTCTTCCCTCTGTGTTTTATCTGTGAGGTGTGTAAAAGAGCCCCCTTGTCAAACGGAGTTGTTGAAGCGAATGTATGAGTGTCGTCTTCATCTGAACTAGAAGTCAGACTTTTGCCACAATCCCGATAGACTATCGGGGGGGGGGGGTGCTTCTGCCCTCAGGTGTAACGCGGACACGACATCATCATCAAGATTTATGAAATACTTTATTGAGACATTTCTTTCAAAAGTTCTTTTATCATTTCTACATTTATATTTATACTGATATTTACGTCTATGTTTGTGAACAATATTTTTTGTTTAATAAATTCTTTTTTTTTTCTCTTACACGCAGTATAGAGAAAGTATAATAATCGTCAAAAAATTCGAACTCGAGATTTTGACAAATCTTTACGCTTTAGACCACTCTGATTTAGAAAAACACATTTTTTGGGAAATGGCCGTCTGTCTGTGGCAAAGATAATTCAAAAACGCTTTATTCTTGACGGTAGAAATTCGATATACGGTCTATATACCAAATTTGCAGATTTCTATCAAATTTTCAGTAAGATCTTGAAAAAGTCCGTCTGTCTGGCTGTTCGAATATAAGCTAACACAATTACTGCAAAACGAAGAAAGATAAATAGATAAGATTCGGTACACATCTTATCTTATAGTATACATCTTTGGCTCGATAGTGTAGACACCTGTCAGATTCTGAGAAAAAACCAACAATGAGTTGACTGTATGTTGGTCTGTACTCTCAGAAACATATCAACGCTATAATTCAAAAACGCAATGGCTTAAATATATCAAATTAGGCATGGGATTTTGTGACTACAAGTGCAATTTTGTGTGGAATCTGTGTGAATCGACTGAGAAAAACGCGTCTAAAACACCAACTTCGATTTTCGGATACTATTAACCTCATACCAGGGATTAACGACCAAATAACTAGCCAAGTATGATACGATAAATTCAGTAAAAATGATAATTCATGACTATTGTACTCCAATACCATGTAAGGCGTTCAAGCAAGTTTATTAGAGAATATGAAAGAAAGTTTTTGGGAGATCTCTCCCTCTGATTTTCATAGCCGATCTCAATTTTGTTCCCAAATCAAATTGCAGAAAAATATGCACTGACCACAAGACTTATTATTAGAAGAGTTTTCTAATAATCAGCATGTATAATATTAATTTATATGAACAGCATAAAAATAATATTTGCATAAAATATTTTTTTTATTTTTCTATGAAAATGTAAATGCACTGTAATTCTAACATATCTGACAAGAATAATTGAAAAAAGTGACGGATTTTTTTATTTATCACAAGCATTCATCAATCAGAAAAGATTGGCATTTGTTCTAGTAACAGATAGCTGCACATTCTTTTCAAATACAACAATAAAGTAACTACTTGTAGGAACTCTTCAGTTGTTTTCAGAAAGGTAATAAAATATGTCTGTGGAAAAAACAAAAACAGAAAATGTTACGAACCATTGATCTCTATCCTTGCATTACCATTTAAATTTTGTCATTATCTCTAGGACAAAATCATTCATGTCAAGGCAAGGTTTTAAGGCAGGAAAAGTTGAGTTGTTTAAGAGCACTTTCTCTAGCATGTTGTTTATGAATAAATTTTATCTAAGAGTAGAAAAAATGTTACGTCTTTGTTTATCATTTTGAATAAAGAAGTATTTCGGTAAATTTCTCATGTCAGATGCGATGATTTCATACTTTTATTTCTGAAATTCAGCAAACGATTTAATTTTCACTTTGTTAAAATTTTGTTACCTTGTATATTGAATTGCGTCTAGAATGGGTCCAAACTGCTGTCATACAGTTCTATATGAACAATTATTTGTGATAGGACTTAAATAGAATCTGTAATTATTAAAACAAACAAATGAAAATGTTGTTCAAAGTTATTTTAAATAATAAAACATCATAATATAGTAATTTTTGTGATGAATTTCTAGATTGAGTCGCTCTTATTTCAACGCATGCTGACATTTAGCTCTATAAATTAATTTATTACATTAACCTCTTGAATTAAAATGGGGAATCCATTTTGTCATGAACTTACTTGAGCAAACTGAAAATATTGAACCAAAAATTATCGAGAGTTGAGGCTTTTTATAAAAAGGTTTTTATGAAAAAAAATTATGAAAAATTATCTATATCAATACCTTCCTCTTAAAAATAAGAAAATTAAATTGTCTACCTGAGCAGTGCTGGCTGAAAATAAATTGCATTTCAAGGGATTAAAATTAAACATTCATCTAACACGAACACGGAATACTTTAAAAAAGATTAACTGTTCGTTGCAAATTAATTGTTAGCGAAATTTTAGTTTTGGTAATTAGAATACATGTTCACCCCTTCGTGGTTAGTTCATGTTCATCGGCCTTTAGTTTTTCGGCATAAGTCAACTTATCGCCGTTCACACCATACAGTGGCTTAATTCATACAAATAATTCAACTCTCCTTAGCTCATTCGTTTGTCGAACAAATTGTACTTGTTTATTTTTACGGTTCCAGGCTTCTTTAATGATTTTCAGACAAAGCTAAAAACGCCAAGATAATGGGTTTACATGGTGATTTTCAAATAGCAGTTATCTTATATATGATATCAAGATTTCGCCAAGATTATTGCACTTCGAGGTTTACGAGTTTTTCAAGTAATTACTGCAAGGTAATGTATTTATTTGGAGATTTTTCAGATTATGTCTTGATCGTCAAGCTCCAGTATATATATTATGATTTCGACAAGATGGTTGCATTTCTTAGTTTATTTAACGATTTTTTTTATTTACACCAAGATCGCCAAAGCCGAGTTGTCTACGAAGTTGGTTATGTTTCGTAATCATAATGTTAGCCGTAGAACAGTTTCAAAACAATTAATAGAAAAGTTGAATAAAACAATGTTTTTTTGGGAATTCCGCCTAAAATACTTAGAACCATTTATTAAATCAACAATTATTTCCTGGTGTTTTTAGTGATAAATAGCTTCTGTCCTAAGTATGTATTGCTTGTAAACTACTAAACTAACAAAAATCTCTTTATAATATAATATAGAAGTCTTATGCAATACAGGTATTATTATTGTGCATCAACAAAATTATTACAATACTACTTCAAAACTTAGATTATGGTCGTGAAAAGTGGATTATTTTCCCCATTCAGGTTTAATATTTAATTCCTTTACAACGAGTGCAAATTTGAAATAGGCATTTTTAACCATTTCAGATATATTAAGCAATAATAAAGCTTTTTTTTTATTATTATCCCATTATCCATCCTAAAAATCTCATTTTCTAAATAAGTCTGTTTTTTAATATATATCAACTTTTCTTTTCGGTTTATAAGGTGCTCTAACATGAATGACGTAATATGTATTTCTACATGTTTGATGAATTTTTTCAAGAGTTTTAAAAAATTAAACGCCTTTCAGTTTAAGTATGAAATTACATTATAATATGTTAATTGGGCTTCAAAATTAAATTTTGTTAAAATTTACCAACTAATATTAAATGCGTTAGGATCATGTCCCGTTCTATTTAACTGTGATTTATCGCATAATATTCCCCGCATTGTCAACTTGAATTGCCGATAATGGTTAATTAAATGATATATTGGATGTTAATTGTGAAGAATATTGCATGACAAACCGTTTCAAAATTACAAAATACACTGAAATTTGTAATATAAATTTGGAAGTTATTAGTTAAAAATATCTGAGAATCTCAAGCACATCCAAAAACTTTCTGAAATAATATTTTTAAGGCTATTGCTAATTTTTCACGAAACCGATAATAACTAAAATTTTATAAGCTAGCATTTATACGAAATAAAATTGCTTCAAAATTAATCATGGAAAAAAAATTCTGAAATTATGTTGATGGAAGTATCAGAACATCTCAAACACTTTCGAAATATTTTTAGGCAAGATTTTTAAGTTTATGATTAATTTTTAACAAAACAACTTATAAACAATGTTTTATAAGTCTACTTATGCAATGGAATGAGGCTGTAAAAAATAATGGACTTCTGGCAGAGCTAAATGGATAAAAAAAAGAAGTTATTGAAGATTTATTAAAAACTGAAACCACTTTAAGTTACAATCTATTATATAATGGTTTTGAAGTAAGGAAAAAATGCTATTTGTTACGAAAACATCAAAAGCAGACCTGAAAAAGAACTGGGAAACTGCTTTAATTATAAATGCTTCAAAGTATATCATAACAGTCCTTCAAAGTTTTAAGATCCTTCTTCTTTTTTGAAAAATTTTGACAAGAAAGAAAAACTGCTTTTCAAAGCATTTGAAAAATTCTACATTTCAATTTTTTGCTGTTGAAGTATAATATTTTGCTTAACAGCAAAAAACAAGTGAAGAGTCAAAATTAACTTTTCAATTAAATATGATTACCTATAAAAACAAAACTCAATATTTTCAGACATGCTTAATAACTAAGAAGAATCTCATTAAGAGGTAGCTTTTTTAATACTAAAAATTCGACATCTTTTTTCCTTGTCTGTCATAGTTTGAACCAGCTCTCAAAATTTTACAAGTTCTGGTGGAAAAACTTCATTGCAGAAATATGACATTGATCATGAAACTTAAACATAAAAAATATTCAAATTAATTTTTTTTTCAAATAGGACATTAATTAAGCAGACAATAAAATTGTTTTCCAAAAATTTATTTTTAGTTCTATTACTTACTCACTCTTATACGATTCTTTATATTGTTGTTGTTGTTTATTTCATTCAAAAGAATTCATGACACACACGCAAATATTATGTATATTTTCAAGACAATTTAAATTGCAACAAATATTGTTTTTATAGCTTCTATCTTTTCCAATGCAATTTGAAAAAAAAAATTTATGATTTATGTATCAATAACCCTGTCTTTCTTTTCTTTGTCACCTTAATATCATTTTCTAAATTTTAATATAGTTAGTATTTTCATAAATTTCTAATATTAAAGAAACATGAAATCAATAAAAGAATCGCAATTTTTTGCAAAATTCTTATTAAAAAGCTATGATTAAAGGGCAAAACCCCTTTTGTATCGTACTATTTCTTTATTGTTTTTTCATGTTGATACTTTTGCCGAATTCTAAATTAAAATCGTTTTCAAATTTATTATTATAAATTAACAAACAAGTTTCCACAATGAAATGTTTCTAGAAGTGGAGTTGTTGATAATTCTTTTCTTGTATGACTAATATTAGGTTTAAAAAATATGTAGTTTATCTTGAAATGAATAAATTTTCAGTACAATTTTATCGAATTAAATGAATAAATGAGTTATGTTTCCAAGTTTTACATACCGACCTTATTGTTTCTTTTTACTTATAAAAAATGCTGCATACTAACTCGTGGAATGTACAATAGAATATAGAACTCCAACTCATGAAAAATTGCAAACCAAATTTCCTAAAAGAATTTTTGTGAAATTATTTCTAATATTATTATGTTCAACGTGTGTTCTAATGCATTTAAAGAAAATTATTTTTATTTTATTATTATTGAAATATTTATTATTTTATTATTCAAAAATAGAAGAGAGATTCATCACTTTAAAAAAAACATGTTATGATTTTCTAATTTATATCTTATTATTCTGGAAATTTGTTTGAAATGCAATTGATATAACTTTAAAATTTTAATGAAATACAAAGAGGTATTCAATTTTTCTTCCTTGGTGATTGTTTGATTTTCAAACACAATAAACATAATAAATTCCTTCATCTTCAATGGAAACTTCCGTCCTATTACTTTTTTTTCATCAAACAAAATACCATTGTTCTCTTCCGTTCTGTTCTGTCACGTGAAAACAAAATTTCTAGTGAATCAACAAAATGTATGTTTTAAATGAAGACTTAAGTTGCGAAAGAAAAGTTCACTTACATGACTATGCTTTATTTACTTAAGAAATCTGGCGAGTTCTCTACAAATTGCATCTATTGTCGTACCTTTTATTCCCCTACCACTTTTTCTTCAAAAGAAGCTTGATGAGTTATGTGTAGCAAATCACAAACAAATCTATTTCGTGTTTTTTCTTTTTCTTGGGTGAAAATCTTTTCGTCATGCTTGGCTGATGTGGGGCCGAAAATTATGCAAGTGTGTACGAGTTCTTTTATGCTTCGATGTGATGTATTTTTGCTTTTGTTTCTTCTTACAGATTGCTGAACATTTAGCGATTGTTTGCGCATAATATAAGGTGCGCATTGTTTATGGAACTTTTAAATGCGTCGTTTGAATCTTTTCACCAAGTTCGTGTTTACGCCAGATGAATGAATCATAAGGGAATAAATTATGAATTCGTGATACTAAAAATCAATGCTGTAAACCTTTTATGAACATTCAAAGTTGAAATATATATATATAATATTGAAAATAACTCTTATTACGAAAACCAACAATGTAAAATAGGAAAAGAATGCGTCCCTGATGAGTAATCAGAGGTTTACCATACTTTTTTTTATTTGACCACACACAAAAAAATTGATATTAGTAGATGCAAATTCCAGGTCTTATAACTTTAAACGAGCAATTCTTGTTTATATATAAATTTATTTTGTGTATTTCTGAAGTAGCTCTAAGATTGGGATTAAATTTTATATTTAGATAAGATTTTGCTTTTTCAGTTTTTCTTTATAGGTATCCTTATTTAAAAAACGAGATTTTACACATAAAAATTTTTTTTTAACTAACTATTAGAAAAAGTATATTCAACTTCCGCTTCGAAGTGTGGGCAGTGCAGCTGGGAGATCAAAGCAACATGAATGACGCTTGTGTTGCGGATCCTCTGTTCAAGTCGCGCTTTTATATTATTTTCTTTCTTTTTTTTTGCGTATTTATGTTTAATATTTTTTTTTTTTTTGCTTTTTAAGCTTATCTATACAAGTGTCTGTCCTAAAAAAAAAACACGATTTTACACACAAAAAAAAATACATTTTTTTTTAATAACTAACTATTAGAGCCTTTTTCTATCCTCTCTTGCTCACAAAGCCATATAGCATCCATCTCTGATCCTATTTCATTATGGTAAAATTGAGTGTACGAACAAAAATATAAATAATGATAGATAAACTGTTAAGTAGATAATGTAATATAGCAGATTGTTTCGCATAACTTGTTAGACTAAGTGCATTCATGATTTTTTTTAAATTTAAATGACACCTCCAGAATGTAAGATTGAAATATATGCATATGTAATCAGTATGTGATTCGTATCTAAATATATTTCTAAAAAACACGACTTAAAAAAAAAACTGCCGAGCGAAACTCTGTCTTCCAGGTGTTAATTAATTATATGCCACTATGATTTTTTTATAAATGAAAGCATTTTAGCATTAGATTGAAGGAAAGGCCATTGTTTTCTATCAAAATAATTTATTTGGATATTTACTAAAGAAAATATTTAGTTACTCACTAAATTTGAAGATTTAACTTTTTAGGCCTGCGATTTTAAAACATTCGCATCACGCAAACCTTTGAGCCTCGTGAAACAAAGCGTTTAAAAATAAATGATAAAGCAGAAATCAACTCATTACTTAAAATACAAGATCAAATACTGAAAAACGATTTCGTTACAAGACATAATTGATAAAACTGGAATCGTTCAGACAGTCATTTAGTTGAAGTATGTAACAAAGTAAAATCTATTATTTAATTGTGATTATCAAATTGAAAGTGATCACTAGAAATTATCATATATAATCAAACCTGTTTTTGTTTTAAAAAATTATGCAGTAAATTGATAGCGCATAAAAAAAAGGGCCCACTTAGAAAATGTGTCGGAGATATACGAAATAATGAGAAAGTGCTATCCAAATAAAATTAGTAATTAAAATACACATGGAAGCATTTTTTAAATTTAATTTTTCATTTTAAACATGGAGAAATTTCAAAAGGCTCATATTTCAATGCTGCCTGTCGTAATCCAAAATGCGCATCTTCTTGTGATGAACTGGTTCAAAATCACTTTCACCACTTGAAAATATTAGAGGTGATTGATTTTTGGGATATATTTATTTTATTTTGGTATATTGGGATTAGTTGACGTGATATGTATATACATTGTATACCATACATATTGAATCAGTATGTGTATAAATAGAACAAAAATAAAATCATATAAAAAAGGACCATACAAAAACAAGTGTTACTATAATAGTGCATAAATATAATCGATTTTAATTATCTTCCTTTATTTTATAATATCTGGGTGACCAAGCTTCGCTTTGCAGGTTTTTTTAAATTTCATCCTATGGCTGATTTAAAGTTATAAGCGAAATCTAATTGAATTGCAAATGCATGGGAGTCCGAGCCCTAACCATTATTCCATCTCTGACATGCTTATGCACGTCATGTAAAGCCACAAATCAATCTTTAGTTAAAGGAAAGACGCCTATATAGATAAACTTAAAAAGCAAAACCTTATCTAAATATAAAATTTGATCCAAATCCTTAGAGCCGTTTCCGAGATACACGAAATAAATTTATATATTCAAGAATTGCTCGTTTAAAGTTATAAGATTTCATATTTATGAAGAACACCTGATCATATTTGATTCTTGAAAATTTTCCGAAGTAAGATTCACGTTGCTTTTTTATTTTCTTGCATACGAAATACACAAAGAGAAGATATTGTAATCTTCAAAACAATCCGACCTTGATATTTTAACGAATTTAAATTTAATAGATCCTTCATCTATCATAGTTTCTGTAAACATATTTTTAGAACTATGTTTTTCTTCATAAACATAATTCTAAAAAAAAATTGGTAACATAAAACATTTTTGAGCTAGATGAATGAAATTTAGTATCTGCTCTTTACATTAAATCTATAGATTTTTCCCCCTCAGACATTGAACAAAATTCATATAAAGGAAGTTTGCCTGCATACATGAAAACAGGACAATTACTAACTGTAACTATCCTCTTTCTGTAAATAACTAAATGGATAAAATTAGGTGTATAACTTTTGCATCGAAAATATAAATACGTATCAAGTTTGAATCAAGTTCGTCTATAATTTAATTGACTGTCAATCTGCAAATTATCATGCATACAAATGCGAAAAGTTCAAAACATACGACTTGATAAATGAACTTTTTTATACTATTGTAATTTTCTATCAAATTTTTGCTCCAAATGGAGACTTGTCTCCAATTGGTCTTCAAAAAGATGTCCAAAATGGAGACTTGTTTTTACTCAATATACTGGAAGCAAATGCTCACGTGTGCGAGTCTGAAAATAAAACTCGGAGCACTGGTGGCGTTATTTTCCTTGCTCGTTCACAGTTTTTCAGTGGGAAGGATGATAAATAGTGCTTTTATTAGAGAGTATACCAAAAACATTCAAGGAGAACTACCTCTGCTAGTTTATTTACCGTTTTCAGCCACTTTTGCTTTATGTAATATTTTTTTAATATCATCATTAATATCGTATTGTTGTGTACCTAAATTTGGCTGAAACCCATTAACCGGTATTGATTCATATTGCAAGCAAATGCCAATTCACCAGTTCCACAAGTAAGACGACATCCGTTGGCGATTCTAACGAGCACCGGCGAATGGATTTCAGAAAATTTAATTTTTGATAACAGTTAGTTATGTTAACTGAAATAAAAAGTAAATGATGTAAAATGATTTCCACTCCCCCCCCCCTTGTCCCCTCAAAAAAATAGTAATGCATGCCGGCGCATTATTGTTTTGAAAATATTACAAATCTTTATTTCTCTCCTACTTGTTTTTGAAAGTAGTATTGATTCACAATAGGAAATCATGTTGGAGTATGATAAAATATTAATAAATATTTTTTCAACTTATTAATTCCAATTAATTAATCAATTAATAATTTCCATTTTATTAATTATTAATTCAATTTATTAATTTAATATGTTAAAACGACATATAAGAACCTAAAGCTAAAAATATGAAACTAAGCTATAAACTTATTTTTGCGATAAAAAATTTATAAAAATAAATTTAACTTATTTTATGTTTACTATAGAAACCTATTGCATTTTAGTATGACTTTTCAGTAATTTATTGCATAATTAATTTTCAAAAACTCCTGCTCAATTTACACATTATTGAATTTTTAAATATAAATTTAGTCACTCGGGCTCTTTTCTTGTACAGTAGGGCTGATTGAGAATTCTTTTCAAGAAAATGTCATATTTATGCCATTTTTATAGTTAAATTTGTTCTATTTGCGAAAAGCAATACTACTAAGAAGATGCACTAAGCATTGAAATTCTGCTTTGTTATTAATAACAAATTTACTGCTCATGATAAGAACTCAAGGATAATATTATTTCTTTTTCCGTAATTAATAAATGCACCATTTTATAATTAAAGAAAGAGGAAGCAAATTCAATCTTGAAAAATTCCTTTCCTAACGTTATTTCTCACTTGATTCTTCTAGATATCTTGTATTCTTTCTCACTTATATTTATATCTTTAAATCTTAATCTATCTCTTCATCCGAATAGTTTGACATTCTTGGTTTAATTTAATTGCTTTCGAAAAAATTGGGGAATAGCTTCACTCAGGAAAAAAAAATTATTAGAAGAGTGTTTGCTGATTTCAGCTTTAAGATTCATTTATTCTTGGAAACGGTAAGAAAAAAATAAACATGGAAGATATTTGTAAATTAGTTTAAGCATTAATTTAGTTAATTACTAAAGGTTTTTATTTCCTTACATTTGCTCTGTAACTAATTTTATCGTTAAATATTTGGTTCAAACGAAGAGCAGTAGATGAATAAAAAAATATTTTTCATATCCTTTTGTTGACTTAAATATTCATTTCAAAGTTCTATGCGACAATTCTATTAATGTTTCTGTTAAAGAAAATTATAATATGTTTAAAGGCATCTGGAATTATATAGCATGATTTCTTATTAAATTATTATTGCAGCAATATTAATTTATAAATATTGTTGCTTTTGATAGTGAAGATTTAATTACATGAAAAACTTAGTTCTGTTCCGAAAAAGTTCTTTTTCCCGAATTTTATTTTGTCATTTTTACTCATTTTTTCAACTATCTATTATTAAAAAAGAAACACGTCATTTTTCTCTGTAAAAAAAAATTCCATATATATCATTTTTTTTTGAAATTTCAGGTTAAAAATATTTTCATAATGATATATTCTTATATTCCCACTTCAAAAATAATCATTTTTAACGTGTGTTAAAAATTCATTATGTCTGAATACTGTGAAACTAAATATTATCTGTTAGCATAAGAATATCATCTGAAAATGATTTTAGATGATTCTCCATCAATAAATTATTAAAATTTTTCTCTATATTCATTTATGTACCAAAAATGAATATAGAGAAAAGTGTTGAACAGATTATTTATTTGGTGAGAAAGTTATACATTATGTTGTTATTTAAAGAAATGATATTAGAAAGAAGAATATTGGCGCCTACGAAATTAGATCGATGTATAAATCCATGAACTCAAAAGTAGTTTCATAAGTATTCACTCATACATGTCATGTCTATATGATGTATCATTTATGTCCAAAATTTATTGTAATTACTCTTCTAAGTATATCAATTACCAAAATAACAAATTTAAAACATTTTATTATTTGTAAAGTTGCCAAAATTCGATTTTGAAATTTTATGCACTCTCATTTTTACTTTCTCATACACGAAATATACAGACAAAAAGTATTGTAATCTTCAAAAAAATTCGAACTCGAGATTTTGGCGAATCTTCCCATTTCAAATTACTCTAAATTCAAAAAGCACATTTTTTGAACAATGTTTGTTCATTAACACAATAACTCAAAAATGATTTGAGCTAAATGGATAAAGTTTGGTATATGATCTTTTTACCTAATTTCTAGATTTCCATCAAGTTTTGAATGAAGTCTAATCTGAGGATATGCTTGTCTGACTATCTTAATGTAAGCTAACACAATAACCAGAAAACAAATAGAGCTAGTTGGATAACATAGAGTTAAAATCTGAAGTGTAATACTTTTTCTAGCAAATTAACCCGATAACTTAAAACTCAAAGGCTTAAGTATATGGAATGTGACTGCAACCGTAGTTCTATTTCAAATTTTGCTTTCAGTCGACAGGAAGAGAAGTTTAAAGTACATTTTCGGTATTGGTGCTTGTGTAGCAACTGCATTCTGGAGATTAATCGCCAAAATGATCTAAGATCGCATGCTTCTATCTTTTGTAACTATTGTTCACCATTGGCATGCAATTATTAATACACAAATAATTCATTAGTAAGTATGCGAGGAAATGTCTGAGATACTATTCCAACTGATTCTGGTTAGAATTAGCAATGCTAGATGAAAGAAAAAAAAAGGATTGAGTAAAGAAAATTATTAAAATTGTAATTCGTTTTTTAAAATTATCAAGAAATAATAAAATAGCCATGCTCTCTCATTTGATATTGATCGTAACTTTCCTTGCTGCAAAAGTTCAGCGAACACCCATTATCCAGCTATTTAGGTCTTCTCAACCCTTTGCAAAATAATTCTCTTCACCGTTATGTAAATCATTTTTAAGAATAAATAACTTTTATGCTCCCAAACATATTTTATGATGAACAATTCGATTTTTTAAGTTTCGATTACATTTCAAGACAACTAACTACTAATTTTCTTTTATGCCACATTTATTCTTTTTTAATATCAATTCGGAGGGACGAAATGCCTTTGTTTTACAATGCGTAGCAATATTTTTTTTTCCTGGTTTTTCGGCCAAGTCTGTACATTTCGTTTATCTAATAACGCACAGACTAACCATTCCCGGAAATCCTAGAACCTTTTGTACCCTCATAAAATAAAAGTGTTATTACTTCTCCAATTGCTCAGAACGTGTAGCGTGAGGCCATAATATGCTGTCTGTTTTTGTCGTAAATTCAATAGGAAATAGGAACTATACTCCGATTTTCTTTCAGTCTTTTTTTGGGGAAAAAAACTGTTCGTAACTTTATATTTTTTTTCTGTAAAAAAAAATCGTTTGCAGGCTTCATATTTGTGTTTTTCAGAGGAAATAATAGTGTATAATCTTTATATTATTCTTTCTTCTTCCACCAAAAAAATCGTTTGTTACCTTTATATTTATAATTTTTTTTTGGTTTTATATTTTAAAAAAATCGTTTATTGCTTTTATATTTATTATTTTTATCCCTACAGGCTAACCCTAGATTCAGAGAAGCCCACTAAAGTTATTGTGGAACCTGTCGAAACACCTCCCAAAGAATACCCTGGAGAAACAGAAGAAGAAAAGGGTTAGTCTGGAATCTTTTTTCTCTTTTTTTTTTATTTCTGAAATTCACTTTATCCTACTGATTTTTTTTCTTTGTGGACTATGCTCTTGTCACGATTTCCTTTTCGAACTCAGTTCCCACCGGAAGCCAAGAAGCAAAAGTAATCCGATATTGTGGAGGAAAAAATATTTGAAAAGACATGAATAACTCTATTTTTTCCCAGCAGGAAAAAATGGATATTTATACCATTTTAGAAAAAATGGGATCTATAGATCACTTTTAGAAAAGAAGTTTCTATTTGATTCTATCTAATAGATTTTAAATCGTCAGTCAAATTTAGTTTTAAAATATATCTATATAATTAGCATAAATTACAAAACTATCGGAATATGATTTGATTGTATTTCTCCTTAATGTAAAATGTTTTTTTAATTTCTTCCATTCTTGTTAAGCACTGATGGGTGGTTGATTAATTTAATAAAATTTTGGTATTAAACTAGAGGCGTCATCTGGTAATAAGTTTCAAAAATATTCAAGATTAAATAATATTTGTAAATATAAATTATGT
>JAPMOR010113244.1:0-29565 GCA_026543865.1 Argiope aurantia | reverse complement strand
TTTTTTTTTATTTAACCACGGTCGTTGTGTAAATATCTATAGTTTTAATACCATAAATAGTGCAAAAGAAAAATGCAGGGACTCTAAAACGGAAATTTATAGCAAAGCATGGAATGCCTGAATTTATCTTATGAAATTGTGGCAAACATAAATCAGTCCCTTTCTACGCATGCGCTGCCTATTGGCCGTCTTATAACTGGTCTAATGCAAACCTGGTATGAGAAAAAAATTAATATTCACTCTATTTCCTTGAATTACGAATGGATTAACTTTTTAAAAAAATAAAAAAGAGTTGTTTTTCATCACTCATTCAGTTTCTGAAGATAATACAAAATTGATTCAGTATTATAACTCTGAATCTTCATTTTCATAAAAGTTAGACATTATTCACTTTCAAAATAGTTTATAAGTAACAGTACGAAATAATTTAATCATTTCTAATTCGCCGGTGATGTAATATATTACTTCAGGAAAAATAACAGATGTGGTAAAAGCAAATGATTTGCAATCACATCGATTAATTATAATTTTTCATTAGAAACAAATGTCTATGTTAATAATCTCAACATTGTGATAAGAATTTTATCAAATATTATTAAATGACCACTTCCTTCAAAGGTGTGAAACAACTGTTGAACATGGTAAAAGATTTTGTGAAAAATGCGACTTTTACCTGTAGTGAAATTTTACTGAAGGTAAATATTAGCTGGTGTGCCGCCATATGCCAGTATTCTATGAAGAGGATAATGATAAAATATTGATACTTTTTGCAGTTACCATATTCTTTAGTTTCCTGTCAATTCCTTTGGGCATCACAATGGAGACTTTACATTATTCAAGTCGGTATGTTACAATGTCTGTGCAATATGGTCTTCAAGCCGATGACATTGGAGTTTTTCTTCTTGGTTTCGGAACTGGTCTTATCATGATTTCATGCATTGCTTACACATATGTAAATCGTAAAAGTATCATAGGTTCTATATAAAGTGACGGAATGAGAAATAATTATTCTGTAATATAGATAATATAAGAAAAACTATCGATCATAAGAGTATGATTTTTGTATATACGTGTGTAATGATGATAAATAAGTTGGATCAAACAACGGCATATGCTTTTTTCACTTATTAAGGATACAACGGTATGGATTTTTAAGAAATTCTCTTCTGAAATGCATTGCTTATTATGAACGTTAAACGATCCAAAAAAGGCCAAATGTAGTCGCGAATCATCATTATTATTAACGACAACGAATTATTATTATTGACAATCTCTCACAGTTAACTGTTATTGACAGTTAATTGTTGTTGTTTCTAATGGCACTTGTCCTAGACAAACACACTGACTTTAAGTCATTTGTGGATAAAGCCAAGGGTACGTCTTTTGCTTTAACAGTGGCGCCAACAAGGCCCAAGAGAACAAATCAGCTACACACGCGTCACAATCCTATTTTACGGGGAGAACTTCATTCATGCATTTCATTCACTCAACTATTCATTTCATTCACTCAACTACAGATCGTAATTTAGACCTGAATCAGAGAACGATCACCCCTGATCCAGTACCCCCAGTGGTATTACTCTCGACATGGAGGACTTTGTGACCACGACAGATATATACGCGCGCCGGTCACCACACACGCGGGGAGTCTTCGGCCGGCGGGGTTCGAACTCGCAACCCAAGAGATGCGAATCCAATGCCGTACCAACCAGGCTATCCCGGCCACACAGTTAATTAATAAGTGCCATTATAAGATTCAAAATAAGTTTTTTGAATAATTGTATATAATTCTCATTTTCCCTATTTAAATATTGTTATTTTAATTAATTATTAGTGTACAAAAAATAAAGGATGACAATGTGCTCTCTAATAGCAGAAAAAAAAAATAGAGTAATACTTCAGATTAGTATTCAATTTCTCGCCAAAACATAATAGAATCGTACCAATCTACCAAAACTTGTCAAAGTTCGGATTGATGGTGATAGATATCCAGAATATGTATCCAGATATATATATCCAGAAATATGTATTTTAGGATTGCATTAAAAATTATCAAAATTACGTATTTGGCGAAAAATCGCCACCAAAAATCAACATTGGCATTAATTCAAAGGGCATTAAGTTTCCCTTTGGTGTTTTTGACAGCGTTTGTGAATTTTTATACAATAATGCGTGTGTATAATGATTGCTTTGATGTGATGTGATGAGCATACAAGTTGCTTTGTTTTGGATACAGGTATTAAAGCTACTTGAGCGAATATTCGAAACCAAATCTGAATTATAAATGGTTGAACATACTTTAAAAAAGGTTATTAAAAATGTATTAATTGTCTTATGGTAGGTGCAAAAGGTAAAAACCAAACTGGTTCCTTTCCGTTAGCCGCGCCAGCGAAAAGTCGCCAAATAATGTAGGATTCCGCCAAATTTCTTACGCCAAATTCGCGTTTGGTTTACAATTGGAGACATTTGCACCCGGCTAACGGAAAAGTACCAAACTAAATAATGGCAGATATAACAATGGCACGAATAATCATTTCTAGAGCGTTTGTGACCCATTTAATATCAAATTAATGTCTGGTAGAATTAAATATATATATATAAATGTTATGTTTATCTCTTTATATGTTTCGTAATCATCATTTAGAAATAGTCAATAGTTTAAGTACAGATACTTTTATTGGTGCATTGAAACGATTTATCTCTTAGAGATAGACCAACTGACATTTTCAATGATAGTGGAACAAATTTTGTAGGAATCACCAATGAATGACCCAAAATTTTAAAGACTTTATTTAATAAAAAAATGTAGAAAAATTTCTTGATCCAGAGAATATTAAATGGCATTTTAACCCTCTGGTCGTACCTGACTTTGGTGGTTTATCAAATTTGCCATAGATTTATTGTTTGCACATTTCTCTATTTGTGTATGTACACGTATTCAAATGCGCAGCAAGCTAAATATGGGTATTTGATTATTCGACCTTCATATGAAAGTTTCAAATCTATGTTTAATTTTAAACTCAGTCCATCAGAGGGCACTCTATTTTTTTCTCTCCGTATGCTTGGAAATATGACATTTTGTATGAAATTTTAATAAAGTTCTATATTTTAGACCTCCCTCAATTCAAAAGCAACAATAAGTTGAAGTCACATAAAAACAAAAACACATTTTTAGGAATACATAAAACTATTCCTGAATAGAAGCAGTTTTTCCCTACCTAGACAAGCAAATGGAGATGAAAGGAAAGTCAAGTCAATGAAAGGAATATATTTTAACACATTAGCAGTATTTTCCTAAATTGATGTAAAACTGCTTACACCAACTTTTGGACTTAATTATGTGGTCTTTCATGACATCTAGATATCAATGCTTGTTTTGTAAAACATGTTTTTTTTGACAACCAATAACCAAAAATTATATTGCACTAGCTATTACCCGCAACTTCGTTCGAGTGGAAATTTTGACGTATATTTATGAGAACTGACCTAGGCATCTTGCGCCTCAATCAATACCTACGCTCCGTTAATGATTAGCTCATTGTGAGTGCCATCCAGCATAGGCACGATATCTTCTGATAAAGCGTCCTTGTATTTATCCCACAGGATAAATACAAGGACGAGAGGGGTTGATAGTCCGCAAGTGCTCATTAAAATTGCAAACAGGTCATTGTGAGCAAAACGACAATGCCGCCCACCACCACCTGGTTGCCGCGGATGTCCTGCAGGCTGCGGTTTAATGCCTCTAATGTATGCTTGTGCGACATTGTGCACTCGCCCCATAATATTAACTTGCACTGCTGCAAAGGACTCCCCGGCAGCTGTTTTTGGTGATGTTGCATATTGGGGTATCTTCGCTTGCAAGATTAAGCGGCAATTTGAAAACAGAATGTGCCGTCCGACTACCGTTGAGCAAAGTTGCAGCAATATCCGATGAAGCTACAGCCAGAGCTATATTGCGGTCCTTGAGGAGTTAAGTTAGCAGGAAATTCAAATCGTCCATATTTTTTAAAAATCAAATCTATTTTATTTATCGATCGAGATTGAGATAGCTACAACAGTATAACAGACATAATTTTTAAACTTTTAATTAAAATGAAAATACAGTTGTCAACAATAAGAACAAACTGCACGAGTGAATTTTCAAAACCAATTGGAGTAACGGAAATGAGTGAATTTTCTACGCCAGTTGGGGTAATGCAATGCAGATTAGAAATTTTTCATTTCCTTTATTCTGTTTTATTTTAATTTAAAAGTACTTCAGAATGAATCCGAAAGATCGATTAATTAACAATGTTTATTGTTAAGTGCATCAAACACTAATAAAATAAACAGAATCGTTTGAAGTAATAGGTCGAAAACATGTTAAGCCTAACCCCGTTAGGGCGGAAAAAAAGACGGAAGCTTTACTCATTTGGCGGTGGGGAAATGAAAAGATTTTTGGCAGGAAAGTTAGTTTTTAATTGATAAAAAATTAACCACTCAATTGACTAAAATAAATATTAGCCTATGTCCTATTCTAGACTATAATCTATCTCTGTGCTAAATTTCATCCAGCTCGGTTCAGCCGTTTTGACGTGATTGATTAACAAACAAAGGTAAAAAAAAAAAAAAAAAAAAAAAAAATGTATCGCCTATGCATACTACAGCTCTTGCTATTTGTGCATGCGCAATTTGAAGTTTTCACACAAGCGCGAATCTAGTGGGAAAATAATTAAGTCGCAATTATAAAACTCCTTTTTTAATTTTGATATGATTTTAATATATTAAAACATTCTCCAATAAATGCCGTACAAAATGATACAAATATCACCAATATCAGTTTAAAATTTCTCGAGTTTTTCGAGTTCAAACATACAGACGCTTTCAAGAGACTTCATTTTATTCTATGTATAGATGAGATCCAAGAACATAGTACCTGTAGCAAAGAAATGCTTGGAGATCCATTTATTATAGAACTTACTGAATATATATGTCAATCTGAGGAGGTGTTACATTTTACATAAATATAACAAATTGTAGGTAACTATGCTATTATTCTAAGTGCTATTATTCTATTGGAATCTTAATAAACCACATATATTAATGAAGCCAAAATAAAATTTAAAGTGGAAGTTGTGATTCCTGCAATTTTTTTAGTTAAACAAGTTGGCAGATTTCTTCCCCATCAACATACAAAATCAATGTTGAATATCAGAATGTTGAATCTTTTTTTTAATAAATCAAAATGTCATGCTTAGGATAGGATATAGACCAAATTTAGCTAAGAACATTTCAAGTGTCAAATATCTCATTTATTTGGAGGCTACCCATTAATTGATTAATAGTGATTTTTTTATACAGATGTTTCATGATTAAAAATTTTTAATTTTGTACTATGTATATGTGAATCATAAATATGTGAATGCTTAATTATAATACAATTTAATGCAAAAAAAAAAGCCACCTCATTTGTACAATAAAGCAAGTTTATTGTCACATAAAAGTTGAAAAATAATTTGAGAGAAAGGATTATATTTTTTTACAAAGAGTTTCATTCCATCTCTTGAGAATATGGAAAACGTATTGAATATGTGGTGTCCTTCTGAGCACATCGCTGCACAGGGTGAGTTAGTAATTTAGCCATGGAGTTGTGTAGCTTGGTGGTATTACGAGTGATTTCATAAATGTAAGATTTATCATGCTCATCTAAATCACACAAAGTTTCAAAGATTTCCTGGAAAGAGATCAAATATATTTTCTCTAAATTCTAAATTCGTTAAAATTTTCATTAAAAATAATGCTATAGAATATTTATTATCATAATGAGTCTTAAGTTTTATTTCATATTAACTGAAGTATATTCATTTATTTGCCCATATGTGCACTCTCAGATTATCCAGAGATATTAAAAATTTATCATAATGATGAGAAATTTAGAATTCATGAACACTATTATGCATGTAATGTTAGTGTCGATCAAACCATGCACAAAAAGCAGTTTGAGGATAAATTACAGAAACATTAAAAATCAATAATTAATTTTTGAGGAACCTGCAACTATACCCCAAATAAAAATTCTGATGTCAACCTGCCGATATTTTCTGGATAAAGTTGTTTACCACCAGATAAGACCTTTTAGCAAATATCAACAATCTCTGGGATGAAAAACCTGAGTGAACACTAGATTCTTTTATAGTTTTTTTTGTGTGTGAAGTATGAGTTCTGGCCACAATAAATGCAAACTTTATCTTTTAATGGAGTCCATTATCTCCTTATATTCTCAATATAACATAATAACATTTAAATATGGAAAAAAAATCACAACTTAGTAAGTCATTAGATCATAACATCTACTATTTTAAAAATTAAATAAACATTCATTAAAATATTCTATACACAGGAACACTTTTGCTCTATGAACTTAACTTTGATTATAAAAACTACCTGTAAACATTTGAATTCCAATAAGCTTGGTGATACCTCCTTCAGAAGGATAGTTTAGAGATATTCAGAAAATCAAAAATGTTTTTAATATTAAGTCTAATATTATACAGCAGTAAAATTATTAATCTAAAATATACTATTAGTTTCACTCATCTGAAGAGTAAAAGATCTATTTAATTGTATTGTAATTTAATAAATATTGTATTAATGCTCTTATACACTGGAGCCACAAAATGCATTATCTGAATATTTGAAAATGCAAGCAAAATGACTGGCAGTATTGAACATAAAAGTAATTCTAAATTTAATCAAAATTACACATTTAAAATAAATCAAACAAAAAAAATATGATTATTTATAATTAATAAAAGAAATCCCAATCTAGAATATACTGAAAAGATCATATATTGCAAAATATTAAAAATGATCCTTTACCTGACATTTATTTTCATGAGAAGGAGGTTCATGAATATATACTATATCCAAGATGAAAAAGGGATAATTTATAAGAAAATCTCGAGCCTGTAAATAAACAAAAATCAAAAGAATTTCAACATAGAGGGAAAAGTTTTCCCTATTTTTACTACACACAAGAGTGCTAATAAGGTACTTATTATTAATGCATTTTCTTGATAATATTATCAAGAAATAAAATCTTATTAACCTTACATACACACACTGGAATGTAATTTTCAAGAAAATTTAATATATTTTTTTATGTTTTCAGAAATGAAATATTTTGCATCAATTTTCCACATGTTAATTAAATGGATTGGAATAAAATATTTATTTAAATGACAAAAATTTCAAAGTTAATCCCTCCAGTGTGTACCCAACATTAAAGTTGTAAAGTTAGAATTTTAACATTTATTTTATAATGCAAAAGCAAAGTTTTTATAAAGATATTTATCCCATGTTGTATCAAACATTAAAAAAATTAACATTAAAAATATTTTACATTTGTGTTTCGCTAAACATATATAAAATATACACAAAATAAAAAAAAAATCTCAAATTTTTATTGAATTATTGGAAAATGCTATCCTAAAAAATAGGAAAATGGTGTAATTCACTGCTATTTGTATTTAGGTAAAATAGGAGAAAGATATTTAGCATAGTCTAATGTTACAATTTTTACAAATAATTCTTAATTTTGCTGCATAGGTTCTTATTTGGTATTTTCATTTTTCAAAAATAACATGCTCATTTTTAAGTTTAAAATTTTTTTTATAAACACAAATATTTTGCAGGATTATTCTCTTGAAATAGAAAATCCTACCTTCGAAATAGTTATAATCCTACCTACGAAATAATTATGCAAATTTTAAAAAATCATGTAAGCTCAGATTATTGTCACTAAATTGCTGCCCAACTTTCCATTTATTATAAAAGCTAAAACAATTTTTTTCATTGAACTAAAGAAATATACCTTTCAAACAGTTAAACTCCATTTTTATATTTATTACAACATGTGGCAATTAGTATCTTTACTTTTTTCAGGTCAATGGAATACCTTAACAATTAGATCTATGTTGGAGATAAAGCAAGTTTGTCTATTCTTCAGAAGTTGAAGCTGATTTCACTCCAACATGACATTTATTTCCAGTGGATCCCATCTCATGTGGATTTACTTAGTAACAAAATAGCAGACAAGCTTGCAAAGAAAGGAAGCAACCTAGCAACCATCTTCTGCTGAGCTCACATACTTAAAATTGTTCTTTCAGGCGAAATTCCTAAATAAGAAGAATTGGATGGTACCCCCTGCTCATGATTGGCCGGGCCAGTCCTTAATTCTTCCTTGTGATAGAAAAACCAACACTTGCCTGTCGCGCCTTGCCAGTGGCTACCTTACATGTCTTTTGTTTTCTCAGGGTGAAAATCTTACCCTCTTTGCCCGAAATGCTACCAACATCGGGCCTCTGCTGAACATATTCTAGACTGTTTAGGACTTCTTTGGAGAGAAATTTATTCTTCTCTCTTCCTCGCTTTTGACTTTTTTCTGGTCAACGGATTTTTAGATTTGGTCTGACTAAGTCAGGCCATGTAAATTAGCAACAACAACAATAACTTTTTTCCTGCCATCCCTTTCTTTTCTTTCAATAGTTATGCTATTTGTTTCTTTGAAATTGACCATAACAAACATGTTCAAACTTCGGTTTGCATTTTCTCCTATTTGGGATTTACATCGTGTTCATTAATATTATATGAAATTAAAATTTCAATTTTTGGATGCAGCCTCATTAACAGATACTTCATTAGCATTATTTTTTTTTTCTATCTTCCTCTTAACAGTATCATAATTATTATAAAAGTCATTCAATATATCAACTTAAAGGTAAAATCATTAACTGATTATTTATACCATTTAAAGCATTATTCTTATATAAGGAACACAAAAAATCCAAGACTTCTTGTACAATTAAAAATAACATGACATTTTAAAAAATTAGAATCGATTTTTAAAAGAATTCAAAATTGAAGCATATAAAAATGAGATAAATTAAGTTTGCTTTGATGCTTCAAATGCAAATAATTTTAATAATTTGAGGGGGAAGGGGAGGGATTAGATGTTTGAGAACAATTCACCCTATCTCATAACTGGTGCATGATATGCACCTGCAGGGTAGACTGTTATTGCTTAAATTAATTACATAACAGTAATATTTAGAATGTATTAGACAAAGAAAAACTCATCTACATTAGTAACAGCTGGAAGTTAGGTAATAGTGAATGTACCATTATCCTATTTTGGGGACAGAAAAAAAATATAAGTAAATTTGTTCTTTTATTTGATTTTTAATATTTGCTGAAAACATCCAATATTAATTTAAATATGTGCCAAAATAAATATATAATGATATTACACTTGAATAATAAACTACCTTCAATCTGAATAAAAATATTCAAAATAATTTATATAAAAACTTCTTATGTGTGCTGTCCTTTTTTTAGGATAATGCGGAAATATGGGTTAACTACACTTTAAAAAAAAGTTCTGTGTCAAGCTGCAAATAAATTTTTAAATTATCTACTTGAATTTTAGATTTATATATATTATTTTGATGATTCTTTACAATTTTAATATCAGTCCTATTTTTGTATGATTTTATAAGCTGAATAAAATAGAAAAAGATATATTTAGTGATAAATAATAATAATAATAATAAAAATGATGCTACATTAAAGAATTCAACAGTTCCAAATTTTCATGGAAATAGTACAGATTAGTAATCTTTAATACTAAAAGAAGTTAATTTTTATTAAAAAAAAAGGAAATGCATATTGCACATATTTTTTGCAAAAATAAGCAAAATGATTACAGCCATCTCTACAAAGTAGGAAACCTAACTATAAGCAACAAAAGAAATACCAATACAATATGCAATATTACAAATTGTTTTAATGTTATAATCAGAATTTCACACTTAGAATGCTGTTTAATTCAGAATCAAGTAAGAGGAATGGCTTTAAACAGTTTTTCAAATAATATATATCTATATAAAAACTTATCAGATTAAAAAAAAATATATTTTTTCTTAAGCAAGTATCCAAATTTTGAAGTTTCACTAATTTTCTAAAATCCTGATTTGGAGACAAATATCACCAAATCTAAAAGCTATTTCTTTAAATTTAAGTGTTGGGATTAATAGTTATTTTAAAAAGTGCCTTTCAAAGAGGAATTTTTTCATCAAAAGAAAAAATTGAATAATTTTGATAATTGATAGTTTTGAAAAGAAATTCACCATAAATTGAAATATAATTAATAATGTGGTTTTCAATTTTGGATACATGTGGCATTAAAGGGGGATAAACAGGTCATTAGAAATTTCAAAATTATTTACTAGCTGCAATAACATTTTTTAAATAAGATGTAATGCAATTTATTTATGAATGCTTTTAATAATTCTCATGAAAATTATGTAAAATACAATGAATAAAATTATTACTTCTTTTTAAATTGCTCAAATTACTATTTAATGTTTGGAAAATTTAGAAACTCTACGGAAGAATCCGAGTAAGAAATTTCTGATTTGCGTTCCTTTATTCCTTACATTGCATATTTTTACAAACATAATGAATTTAAGCAACAATACATGTATTGAAAAATGTAAATGCCTTTTTGTAATGTAAATTAAATATAGAAATAAAGTAATGATTTCTCATTTTTTTCTCCTGAATAAGGTTAAGGGAAATAATGTTTTTAAAGTTACTTTCTCTACTTAATTATCTAAATAAAATTAAATTTAAAGTAACATTTTAACATCCAAGTTTTCTTAAAGTAATGGAATGTAAAAAAGAAAAAAAAACATTTTGGCAATACTATGAAACAAAATAAAGCAATACAAATGAAGTGCTAATTTACACCAATGATTTTTAAATTCATATTATGTATACTCTAAACAATACAATTAAAAACAAGCAAATTTTAATGATTTTGTTTGAAAAGTAACTAATTTAAAAAAAAGGACAGAAAAATTGTATTTTTTATTTAATATCAAATTATTTTTATTTAATAGTTCCAAATCAAACTACGTTATATATATATATATATATCTGTTTTTGAGATAATTTACTGCATGTGCTAGAATAATAAAAAATTATGTTTGATACAAGATTCTTTCATTTTTCATGAACATATAATACAGTATCTCAAAAACAATTTTTAGTACATAGTATCATTTGAAATTAAGCCGATTATATACATACGTTATAAGTGCTGCATGTTGCTGTAATTCTTTTTTATAACAGAAAAATATAAAATAAGAAAATGAGAACCACTATTTTGCTAGAATTAATTCTTTTAAGTCTTTAAAAATACAAAAAAAAAATGCAAATTACCTCTTCATTAGAAAAATGAATCTTACAGCTAGATCGACCATATATTAGAATAACTCTAAACAGACATGGTAGCAAAGAAATTTTGCGAGGAATTCGCATTTCATATTTATCAGTTCTGAAAAAAGAAATATATACATCCAGAAAATCACAAAAATAAAATAAGCAATGTTTTTCACACAAATAACCAAATTAATATAATTGAAATTTTTTTTGGGGGAAATAAAGAATTTTTTAGCATATCAATGGCCCTTGATTTAATTGTGTATGAAAATAGCATACTATGTGAAAAGAATACAAATGTTTGATTACTAATATCTATTAATGAATAAAAATTCAAATGTAAGACTTACATTAGAGTAACAATAGATGCTAAATCTAGTGTAGATATTAAGGAAAATAATATGCAACAATGTAATCAATGCACATTTTAAAAACACAATAATAAAATAATTAAAACTGCAATTTTAGCTTTCAATTACAGAGAATATCATATATGGAAGTGGGAAAAAAAAGATAGAATAATTAAGTAAAATATAGAATAACGGAAGTAATTTTTTATCTATGAATGTAACTTTTTCCCCATTTGCTGAAGGCGGGGGGAAAGAAAACTTCTTAATATGGTGATATTAACATTATCAAATTATTCTATATTGCATGTCATATGTTATGAGAATAAAAATTATCAAATCATACAATTTGAATAAATTGCAGACTTAATTCAGATAAAATAAAAACTTAATTGATATATCATACAGCTTATTATATTCTTATATATTAGAAGCTATATTTTTCTATTTTTATTTAACTCTCTGAATAAACCTATAAAACATGAAACAAAAATGAAACTAATCAGTTAAAAACACAGATAAATTTGTTGGAACTCCAATAAGGGGAAACATATTTTAGAAAATTTGAATTAGTTAAAAACTTTTTTATGATATGTTTAGCAGAAAAGGATACCGCAGCTTGTGCAATCTTGAGTTTCATTTAAATCCTGTAAAGAGTCAATTAATTCTTTGGGATCATTTGTGAATTCTCTAACCTGCATAAAAGAAATATAAAAATTTATTATCAATTAAAAATTAACAATTATTAAAGCTTTGTAAACATTTTATATTATGACAATCTTTCAATCAAATAATCAAGTTAAAAATTTAAAAATGAATTTAAAAAATCAGAGTTAATTAATAAAACATCTTTTTTTTATATTACTGTCTCTATACAAGATATAAGGTGATAATTACATCTAAAGACATAAATCTTTAATATAAATATTAAAAAAAAGCACAGCTCCAATGAAGATGATAAATGATTTTTAAAAAATAAATCAATAATTAATTTTATTTGTGATTTTAAAACATATTTGACTTATATTAAATTTATTTCATAACTTATATTTCACTTAATTCTGAGAAATTTCTCAAACTAATTCATAATGTTAGATAAATATGAAACAAAGTTATTTTTACATAATTAATTTGCACAATTTGTAACTACATAATACACACATACATATATTACATCCTTATATGTTTATAAATATGAATATTATATTTTTACAGACAGTATAATAAATATATATAATATTAAATATTCCAAGCAATGTAATAATGATATTAATTATGTTTGTATAAACTGGTTGCATAATTATAAATCTTATTTATAAAAGATATAAATTATTACAAAAATATTAAATATTTTGAATTGAATATTTCCATTTCAAGGATAGGTAGTTAAAGTGAAGTTTCCAAAATTTATTTTGTTTCATGACAAAAGATTAATCTGTAGCATTTTACAGAAAATATTGTTCACTCTAGTTTCTCTGTAATTGATATAACACCTTTATTTCTCATTTCATTTGATGGCAAATTTAATGTAGGGACAGCTTTGGGTTGTTTTTCTTGCCATTTTTTTAGCAAGAAAATGAAGCACCTAGGATTTCAAATTGCAATGATAATCATTTTCATTGAACTACTGAAAAGAAATTTGAGTATTTGGAAAGTTAAAGACATATTTTCTTTTGTATTTATAAATCCAAATTTTTTAAATATCAGGATGTGTTATACATAAAAAAGCTGAGCTTTCTAATGTTTATGAATGCATCACAAATACGACAACAGCACAATCTCTAGTTGAACAGTAAAGCAGAATACATACTGTCAAATATGTTTCAAGCTACAAATGTTAAACAGTATTTTTTAAATTGAGGATCCAGATAGATATTACACAATAAAAAAATGAAATCATAAAGCAGCTTTTTATTAAAAATAATAATAATTAAAGAGCTCTTACTAGTTTTGAAGGTTAAATATACAAGTTTTTTTATTTGCGAGAAAGAACACAAAAAGAAAGCAATATATAGTTCGATGTAACTAAGTCCAAAGATTACATAATTTATTTTCATTCATTGATAATCTATATTAGTAAACAATAATAACAATAAAAAGACTGATGATATTTTGAAAGTGTTTGGAAATATTTACACTGAACAACAAGAGCAAGGAATAATTTTCATTAAAACAAAAAGCATTTATAACATGAAAATTATATGGAGTAAAAAATTATATTTCTGATTTAAGGTGCTGTGGATATAATAAATAACCCTTAATCAGATATTATTATTCACTCATAAAGCTACAATAAATTTATTATTTTAATATTAAATCATGTGAAATAGCAATAAAGAATCCAGAAAGATAAACTCCCATTCAACCTTGACATCCAGATTTAATCCATAAACAGAACTCTGATGATGTAACTGGATGGACATGGTGAAGCTACTTCCCCAAGAAGAGACCTCTAGCATCAGTCAATTGTCATATTCTACAACAAAAAAAGCCAACATCTGCTCCAACGTTATACTTATTTCTCCGTGGCTAATATTTTTTTTGTCAAAACCCCCAAATAAAATTGATTAAATTGTTTAAACAGCTAAATGTTCTATAAACAACTATAATCATAAAAGTTTTAGACAATAAAACCCGATTTAATTACTGGGCATACCTCCTATACATCACATTTATGAACTCCTCTACCTATGCCACAGAATCATCACAAAAATAAATAAATAAAAAAAAGCAACCTGAGAACTAAAACAACAAATTAATTTCAAACTTCATAAACAGAATATGAAAATCTCTTGATGTTGTTTTCGTATATCTGATATCCACAAACAAAAATATTAAAACTTTAAAACAAAGTAGAATATTTTAAAAATTGATTCAAAATGTATCAATTAAATTTCAACAGTTTGGCAAAGAAATAAATTTTATTAGAAAAGACAAAGATAATGTTTCTTATAACTACAAGGGAGATATCCAAATATCAAAAGAAAAGATATTTGACATTGAGTAAAAATAATTGGTCACATCTTGATTTAGATATATATCAGAAAAAGTTGATATTGTCTAAGTATCTAGCACATTTCTTACATTTTTATTTTAAAAGTGTAATAAAAATGGAAATCAACATAATTAAGAGCATTTTTAATAGCAGACTAGTCATATTATGAGCATAAGATGGCTTTCATATTCAATGGAAGAAAATTACAAAATTGTAAAGCTGCTTCTATTCAACAGCTACTCATAACTTTTTAAAATACATTATTATAAGTTTAATGAAATTGAGTGGATTATCTAATATAAGTGGACTATTGAGTGAACTATCTAAATATAAACAATAGTTACTGTGGCTATATAGGCATAGTGTATGGCTATATAAGTATAATTCAATCAAATTTTGCACATTTAAAACAGAAGTAAACATGAGGAAGAATACTGTCTACTTTTGAATGCAGAAAAGTTAATGAAATGTTCAACTAATTACAAGTCTTTTTAAACATCTTGAAATACTCTATTACTATTTTTAAATTTTATTTTAATACATCTTTGAACAATGTTTTTATTGATTTTGATTTATCTATGCTTAAAATTAAGCTTAAGTCAAAAACTCAAACAAAATTGCAGTATCAATATAACATATTATTAACTTAAATGGAAAATTAACTATTGGTGTCTTTTAAAAATCACTTGGTTAATTGATCTTCTAATGAAACATTAAATGTTTTAGATGATAAAAGAATTTTTAAAGTGCAATATTTTATAAAAAATTAGTTTTATATTAAAATATTTGATACAAAAGGATTTTAATTCATTGGAACATTCAGTATATCAATTAGTATATACATTTAATGAATGTTTGATCCATCAAACCATTCAATTGTATTCTTTAGCAAATGTTAAAATTAAAATGAAAAAAAAAAAAATGTTTTCTTTAAACATTAAATCACTCATAAATAGGACTTTCATGTCATTTTTTAAAAATATAAATATTTTTGAATTCATATACTAAATAATTGATCAGTAACTGATTCTTTTAAATTTGTATTATTATTGTTAAAAACAAAGTAAAAATTTAAATAAATGCATTCCATGATAATATTTAAATGGCCAGGGATGCCAATATTTTGGACAAAAAAACTGGTTGCTAGAAGTAATTAATTAAATATAAATTAAAACTTTTCTATTTTCATTTAAATGTCACTTCAAGACCTAAATTGTTTCAAATATAAATTAAAGGCAAAATTTTGAAAATAATAATTTTGCATTTTTTGTAAGAAATGCAATAAGGGATTGTAATACTATTGCAGAGATCAAACTAACTTATGCTTATCTTAAAAGATCCAGATGGAATGAGTTGTGCAGTAAAATTGATCCTAGAACTCCAAACACTAAACTTTGGAAAATCATCAAGGGTATCTGCAAGGAACAGATTCAAAATAAAGAATGCAATTCAATCAGGAACACCAATGGACAAATCTTCTCTGACGACAAATCAGCAATCAATGGCCTTGCCACTCACTATCAAATGACTGGCAGGCTTCATTATACAAACGAAGACAAACCCATTTTAAGTAAAGCCAGAAATATCGTTCACGGTTGTCGCAGCACTGATTTGGGTGATCCAACTCTAACAAAACAATTTTCCATGAGAGAATTACTTATTGCATTGACTTTTCTTGATCTCAACAAGTCTCCTGGACCAGATGAACTTTCTGGCTGTTTGCTTGAATACCTTGGAAGTATGGGAAAACAAAGGCATATTGACTTTTTCAACTTATTGTGGAAGAAAGGACGCTTACCACAGGAATGGAAAAAGGCTATCATTATTCCAGTTAAAAAGCCTAAAAAGAATCCCCCCCCTGAGAAATTTAGACCAATAGCACTTACATGTACAACTAGCAAGGTAATGGAAAAAATGATCCTAATTCGTCTACAATTCTTCCTAAACCAAAACAATCTCATGAGCAATATGGCTTTTGAAGGGCCCACAGTACCACTGACCTTCTTTACTTTGCACAGACAATCAGAGATGCTTATAACCACAAGTCAATGCAACATACTATGTCTGCTTTTTTAGATCTTACAAAAGCCTTCGATAGAGTTTGGAAACACAAATTAAATTATTAAGCTACATAATAGCTTCAACATCTGAGGCAATACTTTGGCATGGATCACAGATTATTTACAACAGAGATTTATCAGGGTTAGGTTCAATAAGACACTTTCAAACAATTTTCATCTTAGACAAGGTGTCCTTCAAGGTACAGTGCTTAGTCCAACACTACTCTCTCTGTTTTTAGCAGGTGCAGAAAAAGTTAACTCTTTTGGAACATGCATTGGAATGTTTGCTGATGACATTGCTCTTTGGAGCTCTGGATTCAATATAAACCTTCTAGAGTCCAAACTCAGTCTTTGAAGGTCTTGTCCGAGTTTGCTGCAGAACTGAAACTCAAATTTAATCCTGCCAAATCGATTACCACCTTTTCTACAACTAATAAACACTTATACAACTAGAAACTAAAATTTATGCTTGAAAATCAAGAACTTGCCTATGAAAAACACCCAAAATACTTAGGATCTGTTTTGGATTCTGAACTTACAATTATTAAGCACATTGATTACATCGTCTCAAAAGCAAGAAAACGATTAAACATCCTTAAACATATTGCAGGTAAAGACTGGGGTTGCTGATGCGACTACCCTTAGAACTACTTATCTAGCTATCATCAGACCTTTACTTCAATATGGATTCCCAATTTATTGCCATGATTCCAATTCCAACTTGAACAGGTACAGCTTGTATAATAACTGGTCTGAAATGAAGTTGTCCCTCAGATATTGTTCTTTACGAAGCCGACTTGAAACTTCTCAATGTTGAAGACATTCTAACCTTATCAATATACAATAAACTTTCCAGGTATGACACTCAAAACAAAACCTCAATATACCTAAGCAATTGGACTAACCTCCAGAGACTCAAGAAAAATAGTTCCTTTATTCAAGTCTTATCTCAGAATGTAAATTCCTAAAAATGTAGAGCCACATTCTCTTCACTCCTGTATGAATCCAACTGAAGAACTTACCAGGGTTCACTTCCCTTTCAACCTCCCTGTTCCCATTAATAAAAAGAAAAATGCATCAGAACACCTTAGACAATTGGCCTTGGAAGTCATTAATAAAATCCCTAAATGCTACATTAAATTGTATACTGGTGGCAGCAAAATTGACAATTTTGCAGGTAGTGGCATCTATATTGTAACTCCTCAGTCTAGTTTTTTTCTAAGGCAATGAAAACCAGACTTCTATTCCGTATTTAAAAGCAAACTTCTAGCAATCGATGAGGGACTTAAGACCATTTTACACGAAAATAATTATAAGAACCTTTGGATTCTTACTGATAGCCACAGCTCAATGGAACACCTTAACAATTGGACCTATGTTGGAGATAAAGCAAGTTTGTCTATTCTTCAGAAGTTGAAGCTGATTTCACTCCAACATGATATTCATTTCCAGTGGATCCCATCTCATGTGGATCTACTTGGTAACAAAATAGCAGACAGGCTTGCAAAGAAAGGAAGCAGCCTAGTGACTTCATCTTCTGCTGAGCTCACATAGAACTGTTCTCTCAGGCAAAATTCCTAAATAAGAAGAATTGGATGGTACCCCCTGCTCATGATTGGTATAGGGCCAATAAGCCAGGCCAGTCCTTAACTCTTCCTTGTGACAGAAAAACCAACACTTGCCTGTCGCGCCTTACCAGTGGCCACCTTAAATGTCTTTTCTTTTCTCAGGGTGAAAAATCTTACCCTCTTTGCCCGAAATGCTGCCAACATCAGGCCTCTGCTGAACATATTCTAGAGTGTTTAGGACTTCTTTGAGGAGAAATGTATTCTTCTCCCTTCCTCGTTTATTGGCTTTCTTCTTGTCAACAGATTTTTGGATTTGGTCTGACTAAGTCAGGTCATGGAGATTAGCAACAACAACAACAAAAATACTATTGACTTTACTTTAAATGTATCATTGTTTCAAGGCTTGTATATTTTTACTTTTCATTTTTTGTTCTATGTTTATCTAAAAATTAAGCACAAAGGAGAAACTAATAATTGATTAAAATCTAAAATGCAACATTTTACAAATAACAAATGTTTGTACTCTTTCTTTAGCTTATATTAGCTTTCTTAGAAAAATATGCATAAATTGAATAAGATAAGCAGTCTTATATTTGAAAGATTTTATTTTTTAATCAACATCAAAACTTAAACTTTGGGCTCTGTTACATTAACAGAGAGGAAATATTTCATGTTATTCTTTATATTTAATAAACATTCCGTTTCTCTATTCAACTAACAAAAGAAGTACTAACATTTTTGATCAACTGCTTGATATTTTATTGAAAAATTCAAAGAATATTTTAATAAAATTTCTTACCCAAGTTGCATTTTCATAGAGAACCATTAAAGAAAATTCATGCTTTCTGTTGATGAAATGTTTGTTTTCAACAAATAATTCAATAGTTCTCTTAACCATGCTAAGAGGCGTATGCTGAGACCTGGAAAAGTAAAGAAAATAGAACAAATTTAAATTTCCGTCATCTAGTGTAATTTAGAAAGAAATTTTTAAAGAATATTACCCAAATATAATATTGTAAAAAAAGTTAGTTTAAATATAAATTACTAAGATATAAAGAAACATTTAAATAATTATGAATAAATGAGATTATATTCATAATATTATAATATTACACAAACAAATATATTCGTGTAGCATTACCATATTACGAATATATTCCTTCATCATATCACATTTCCAAATTAAAAAAAAAGTGAAAAAATATATTAAATAATTTATGATAAACTTGAAATCTTTTTTACGAAGGTAATAATAATTTACTGCTCATAATAAATATATTCACAATAACAATATTTAGAAATTTTAACTTTACATCTCAATAAAACCTTACCCATCACCAAGTTTGAAAGGTACTTGTTCCATGTCTGCTGACATATCCAGACAAAAGACCTAAAATATAGAAATCACATTCTGATTAAAGGGACTCAACAGAAAATCACTGCAATTAAGGTCTTTTTCTGTATTTCTTTATTTTATACATTACCTCAAAATTTTAGTATTAGAGATTTCAATCTATAGTTTGAAAAAATGAATATTCTTTGGAAGTTCAATAGCAACTCAGTATTATTTACTAATATTTACAAATTAATCTAACACAAGAAATTTAACAAGAATGTAAATAAAACTTAGAACTAAAATTTATATCTATATTTTATATTTGACTGAACTATTCTGAAATTTATAAACTAATTAATATTAATTAAATACTTATTATAGAGCAACAAAATTTATATTTCAAATTAGATAATAACAAATGTTTTTAAATAAAAAAATAATATAATATGGCATTAATTTGTTATGAATTGCAATGTACAATATTTTCCTTAATGTTTAGAAGAAATATTTTATTGGGAACTAAAATTTTAATAAAACTGAATATAAATGTTAAAATTATGAATTGTTTACTATAGGTTTTATATGCAAAAGACAATAATCAGAGAATCTACAAGTTATAATCAATAAAAAAAAAAAGTTGATGTAGTTATTTCACTTGTTGAATTATAGGTTAAATTTTTATTTTTTAAAAAAATATTTGTTAGTGTTTCACAATTAGAGGCCATGTACTTTAATAGAGTAAAAAGAGGAAATAAATATAATGTCACTTCTTTTATTAAAAATATTTAATAAAAAGTGATTAAGGGAAACTAAAAATGTTATATTCAATGAAATTAAAAACACATAACATATTTCAAAACTACAAATTTCAGAAAGAGATTTAGTATTTTTATTTGAATGTTTTTTATTTTATTTCAATATACAGGCAAACATATTTCATTGACATATAATATGGGAAAAACATTTGTAAAAACCTTATACTAAACTTTGTCAAAAGGAATATGCATTCTTTCTGACAAAATGAAGTATTAGAAATCTGATAAATTTACAAAATTGAGTATTAATGGTTTAATGATGATGTTGCAGATTTGAATATGAAGAATTTTACAAAAGGAATTTAGTTACATTATAGGAATTTAAATCATATGTATAATGATACTAAACCTGATTTCTTGTTTACTATTAAAAAAGAAAGAAGAACAAGAAATATTTCATAGTATAAGTCACAAGTTCAAAATTGTGACCAATATTTTAAATATAGTAAATATATCACTCTTGAAATAAGATTATTATCAATTTTCCTCTTCCCATGAATGACATGAGAAAATATTATTCCAAGAATATTAGCAAATCTCTATGAGAACGAATAAAAGTTCACAAAATAAATATTCAATAATAAAATATTAATCTTTATTTTTTGAACAATAATGCAATAAAAATGTACTTTCTATTGCCTCCAAATACTTTAACATCTGAAGAAAAATGATGATTTTTTTAAAAAAAATCTGCACTTTAAAATTTTTAACCTTTTAATATCATACCACAATTCATGATACATGTTAAATTTGTTAAAAATTTTTGACATGAGAAGGAAAAATTACGAATTTTTGAGCCATAAATATTATAATCTAAAATCTGAATTTTGCACCAATATTATAAATTACAAAATGATTAACTTACAATTTTCTCAGTATAATTGATTTTTGGCACAGTTAATTGCATATGTTTGAAATAACCATTTAAACTTTTAGAAGGCGAATCGGGTTCTAAATCGACATTCACTTCTACTGATTTGGTTTGACTTTTATTTGTATCGTTGTTATTGCTACTGTTTGTTGTTTTTGAAGGTTCATGTGGAATTGAATTCCTAAGCTCGGTTTTATCACTTTTAATCTTCCCAGTTTCATCTTCGGGCTCAGATATACAGCACTTTTGGTTGAAAGTCTCAGTATTTGGTTCCGATGTTTCTTCAGTAGGAAGAACTTTCACTTGGACATTACTTTCAATGTATGTGCTTAATTTCACTGCTAAGCCATCTTCATTTGCAGACATATTCCAATATTAGATTACAATCGATAATTTTCAATGATTTTTCCCCTAACATCCAATGACACTTGGAAAATAATAAAAAAAACAAGCTAATTTATTTGGTTTGATTAATTGCATCGCATATAATTTCATTTGGTCCGTTCTAAAAAAGAAAAACAACATTTATTTATATTTATTTATACAAGGCTTTCTAAGATTTCAGTTCTCCACTTCACTTCAGTTTATTATGGAAAGAAAGTTATTAATCTAACCGTTATCTTTAGTTTTTTATTTCAGTTTCGATATCTGTTTAGCATTCCATTAATGATGGATATTTGATTTTGAAGAAAATTTATGTGAATTTACAATAAATTTTGATCCTAAAAAGCCTTTGAAGCATAAGAGATTCAGAAAAAGATGATTCAGTATTGCTAAAGATAATCTTTTAATGCCATGCAATTTTTGCTTCTCTTTTCTTTTTATTAATTTGTCTGCTTTAATTTGCCAAAATTTAATTTATTTGAGCTTAACTGTATTTAAATTAATTCTTAAAGATCTTTCTTTTTTATAATTTGGAGTGGTTTTTAAACAAAATAAAATTATATCATATTACAAATGATATCATTTGGTCATTCCATCCATTCATTTTCAATCAAATATTTAAAAATTATTTTCTTTTGTGAGATAAATTTTGTAATATATTATAAATTTTATTAAATACAGATTTATTGATTACGTAGAGAGTGTTTAATTATGTAGAGAAAGGTAATACGTCACAAGTGTCAAACCAATGCCAGAGTAAAAAAGAAAAAGAAAAAAAAGATTGCCCCGTTAACTCCTGCGGGTCAAGGTGCTGTGAAATCAGGAAGTAAACTGTGGTGTTTGTTATTATGTCTCTTCATAAGCCTTCTGGCGGATTTTGACCTGATGATCTAACCTGTTACTAAAAGAAATACGGTATCCACTACAAGGTAAGTATTAATGTTTACTGTATTAGGTCCTCATTACGTCACAAGTGTAATGCAAAGAAAGCAGTAAAAGCTAGAATTGTTTCGAATGGATTATTTAATGTGACGTATAGTGTGAGTAAAAATTTACCACCTCTAATTTAAATGAAAACTTTTTACAAATATTATTATTGTTACATTTACTTAATTTTCAAGTGAGCTGCTTCCCCATTATAATATGCTGCATAAGAGTTATTTGTTTGGATATTTCCAAAAATATTTCTTTTTTTGAATGAAATATTTAATTTTAAAAAAGAAAAGTCCATATGACACTTTCTCTATACGATGAATGATATTTTCATAAACACTCTAATCTATGTTTGCCGTTCTGTTAAATGATCAAAGCTAAATGAAAAATTTCCAATTTATAAATAACAATTTTATATTTTAATTATTGATATTTGGAAAAAATATCTTTAATATTAAGAACATGATACCATATTTATTCACAAAAACAATTCTAACTGGTTTTTTAGGTATTAACTGTATTAATGAAAAATATAATTTATTTTCCATGCTGCTTTCTGAAATAGTTGTATATATTGTTTTGAATAGCTTATATAAATATATATGAAGTTCATTATAGTATTCATTTATATTCAGATATTTTATGATAGATCAGATTGATATAGAAAAATTGTCATCTAAATTGGCAGGATTGTAGTCTTTGAAATTCATACAAAGTTGTGTTTTACTTTATGATGAATTAATGATATGTTGAAATATGACAATTTATAAGCATTTTTGTAATTTTAGATCAAACAAGATGTAAGAATTCATTAAAATGTTTTTAAATATCACTAGTTGTGAATATTTTTGAGGGTAAAAATAATGATTAGGACATGTATTGATTAGTGATGTAATTAAAATAATTATTTATCAAAATTTTTTCATATATTGGAGAAATTCTATGCCATAAAATTCCAAAAATGAGATGACTTATACTAGCAAAAGTGTTTAATAAAGTCAATTGATATTAAAATTTAATTGATATTATTATATAATACATAATTAACATATTTGTACCATTTATAGTTTATTCTCTTCAAATTTAATTAATAAATGGTTTAAAATTTCAGTGATAATTATGCTTTAGTGTATTTATTTTCATTACTAAATTTCTTTGAAATTTCTGATGGGTTTTTTTAAAAAAATATTATTTAATACAACAATGTTAATTTTGACAACTTTAGGAAATCTTGCTATACTTGTAGTTCAAGTGAATCAAAAGTGCCAATGTATTTGATTATAAAATACGATAATTTATTGAAAAATGGTAAATTCTCATTGACATTACATGATTATATCAAGAAAAGAATTACTTGCTATTATGGTTTTGGAAATTGCTTTATTAATTAAAAAGGTCAACTAATTCAATATTTTAATATTGGCTTTTTTGGTGGGAAGGGGGATATACAATTTTATTAAAATGAAAAAATAATAATTGCTTTAATTTTTTAGTTAAAATAAATCACTTGTTTAAATTTGCATGAATCAAGTATTTATTATTGATTTTTATCTTGCAAATGAATATTTACTTTATATTTCAACATCTTATTTTCATTTCGGTCAATAAGTCCTTCTTAGGATGTAATTTCTTTCATTATCTTCTAATTTTAAATATTCCCAATCAATATTATTCTATATATTTAATCAATACTTTTGACTTTAAAATAAAAGCTGAGCATTTTCTTATTTCAATATTTTATTCTGGATCTAATATGTAATAAATTCTAAAATAAGCGAATTGTCTTTCATGATTTGATATTAATTTTCAAACAATATTGTTCTTTTACTAGATATTTGTAATGTGATCTCAAGCATTGAAGCTCAACTACAAAATGCCTGATCAGCTTCATCCCGTTCAACAGTTGTTCCTTGCCATGGAAATGGTCCCCATGGAAGATCATGCTAGCAACAACAATAACCAGAATTCACTCTGGCAACTTCGAGATAGACTTTTCCAAGTACTCTTTGAAAGGGCTACTCTTAGTTACGCTTCAATATTTCCTCCAGGTGTTCGAAAACTTATGGAAGTAGGATTATTAACTCTTGTGAGTATTTTTCTTCTGTAAAGCTTTTTTAATAAAATGAGTTGGGTGATGATTGTGTTAATGTATGTGATTGTATAAATGATTGTGTTAATAGATGCAAGAAATATTAAAGCCAAAAAGCATTTTATTACGAACTATTAAAACATCTTGAAATATTATCAATACTATATTTTTATTAATGAATTCTTTTATTGAATTTTAATAATATCAGCTTAAAATTATAAATTATTTAAAAAGAAAAAAATGGTATTTATATATTGACTGCATACTGTTGGTAAACGTTTGGCTGAATTATATGTCATTAGCAAATTTAAGACGTAATTTGTTGGTTTGATGAAATATTAATATTTATCATTTGTTTGCATGTAGTAAGATTATATCAAAAGCATATTGCCAGAAAACTATTCTGTATTTGTGTTTTCTATTTAATTAACTTGAACATTGTAATATTTTAACATTAACTTTACTATATCGGGTTCAATCCTGTTGTGCCTAATATACTGTTAGAGTAGGAAAAGAGTATAAAGATATGATTTTTGCTCTGCATTTACTTCATCCTGTTTGATAAAGCTAAAATATTTGATTAAATTCTAAAAATGCTTCTAAATAGTTTGGATTCATGTATTTTTGTTTTTTAAATAAGATTCTTCATTGAAATAAATTGTGATTATTTTAAATCTATCAAAATCATTCTTTTGATGTAAAATGTCTATGTACTGAATACTTATATATTTCTATTAAATATTAAAATATGACTACAATTATAAAATTTTATTAATTTTAACTAAGTAGGCAAAAGTTTGTTTAGAAATGAATACTCTGTTAATAAAGTTAAAGAATTTTTATTTTATTAATTTTGTCCAAGGAATCAAAATATAATTATATTTGGAAGGTACAAAAAATGTGCAACAAGATTGTATTTGTGTCTATTATAATTTATAAAAAAGGAATTTAATATCATGGAATAAACAAACATAGTCAGAATTGTAAAATGGGAAAGTTTTGAAATTTCTTTCTTTTTTTTTTTAATTCCATATGCAATTCAATAATACCTTATTTAGAACTTATGATAATGGATTTTACTTGTTTTGATATCAGATTGTTACTGGTTATGGTTGGATGCACAGTAGATAATTGATCTTCATTCAAGTATGATTAGAAGAAGAGATAATTTAATTTTCCTGTTCTTCTATATTTGTGATCGTTTCCCTCAGTGAAATAAAATTCCTTTAGACAGATATTTTGAGAAGTAATTCTAAGATGGAGGAAAAGTTCTTTTCTTTTAAATTAAAGGGAAATGTACTTAAAAATGAGATTTTCATGGCCAATTTTCATAATTTCTGTTTCATTTTCCTGAAATTTTTCGATAAAATCTTCATGTCACCACAAATAATATGCTAAACAAATTGGATAATCTTTATGATATAGAGTTTTGTGAGGCATTGAATTGCTATAGTTTTATTATGGCAGTTATTCAATTTCTGTGTTATGTTTCTTTGATTTTCAAAAGCTGTCTGATATTGTTTGTACTAAAAAGATTTTCTGAATATTAAACTTTAAATTTTTAAAGATTATTTTCAGAATATTATGTTACTAAAACTATCATTTTTAAGGTTTTGCATTTGTTATGAGCTAGCTATAAATCTAAACTTGCTTAAAGGTTTTTTTCTTTTCTTTTGGTATTTATTTTTGTAAACTAAAATTTTGAATTAAACATTTTATAATTTTTTTAAAGATGTTTAATAATAGAATTGAGTAAAATTATATTGAGGATTGGAGGGTGGGAAAAATCTAGTATCCTTTTGATATTTCGGTGTCAATTAGAATAACATAAATATAAGTTTAATCTTTGATTAGTCATTTGATTTCTTCAATTTCTCCTCGTATCTTGTATTACAATAATATTCCTGCCTGAGAATTATATATAAACAGTTCAAACTGTTCAAGCTTTAATGAAACTGTAGTGAAAAGTTTGGAAAATTTCCATGTGGAAAATGGACAAAAAAAAATATTAATTTATCAAAGAAATGATCAAAAAGTTACCGAATTCTGATAACTTTATTGCTAAATCAATTAAGAGCAGTAATATACTTCTAAAAATTACAGTACATTTTGACTGAAATTGTTTAGCATAAGACTACAGTGCACATTCATCTTTTAATCTATTGAAAAATATAAGAGTATGACTATTCTGTAGTTAACATCTTGTTTGCATAGCTTTAACATTTGTTGTAAAGTTTCTTTAATTATGGCTTGTGTTTAAATCTGGCCATTATTTTTTTTTCTACTTTTGGGCCAGAACAAAAGTTTGGGGGTGGGGGGGAATACAAGGCCAGTTTTTTTTTTTATGGGGTGGTGCTGGTGGAAAAACAAATTATTTCTCAATCATTTAAAATCATTTGCAAAATCAGTTATCATTTGATTAAATTTAATTATTTTGTATCTTTTGATTTTTGAGGAGATGAAAAGGGAACTGAAATATTTGAAAATGAAGGAAAAAAAAAAAAAAAAAAAAAGAAAGAAAGAAAATACTAAAAATTATTTCCAAACCAGGCAGTATGATTTAACACAATAAAAATCATAGTTATTATTTCATACTTGTAGTATGCGAAATGATAATATCAAACAAGTTGATTACATTTAGAGTTAATAGGTAATCCTGGTCAAAAATTATTCTTTTTAATTTAGTTTTTGCTAACAATTTGACCATGTTAATTTTGTTTGTGAGTTAACAGTAAATGATTTCTTAAGAAAAGGATTTCATGATTTGCTGTAGAATTGTTTTTGCTGTATGTTGTTAAAATTGTTTTATTCTTATATTACACATAATTCATTTACAATGGCTTACTGAAAGACAGAAGTGGAAATTACTGCAAAATTGCACCATTGAATTAAAGGACAATAAAAAAATTAAATTTGTATTTAATATACAAAATTTATTTCCAACTTGTTTCGTCTTCAGTATAGATACATTAACAATCATATAAAGGACTATTTTAAATCATCTCATTGTTACTGTTTTAAGTACTTTTGCATTATCCTGTGGACTATTTAGCACTTAAGGGCTATTTCTTTTCACAAAATAATAATAATAATAAAAGTCGCAAATGGATACAATATAGAACTGTGTTTTGGTCACCATGCTGAATGATGCAAGTTTGATGGGATGATATAAAGTACTCTGCTTTAAAATATATTCATTTTTTATTTTAAGTGAAAGATCTATATAATTAGTTATATAATAATTTTCTTAAATATTTCAATGGGTAAAAGTTACTATACTGTAAACCATTTCTTTAAAAGTCTTAACCATTTCTTAAGTAATTAATTCAAAAGCCCCCCCCCCAAAAAAAAAAGGAAATAAACTTACAGCAGTTAAAGTGGGACTCAAAATGAAGACTGTCCAAACTGGCATCTGACATGGTGCTCCTACCTCTAAATGATTTTAACTCTACTTTATCTAATAGCTAAGTATACTTATTCCCATATCATTACAATTCGAAATTGTAGTGAATGCACAAATTCATTTCAAACTTAATGTTAAAATTAGATACAGAAGTCTCCTTGGCTAACATTTATATTTGTAAATACTTGTCTTTTTGCAGTATATGAATTGAAGGAGGTGGGAGGGAAATCTGAATTGCACCTCTTTAGCATTTAGTCATTTAATATCAATGTATTGGCATATCATAGAGCATTAGGAATTGTTTATGACATAAACGTAAAATCTTATGTCATCAGGCTTGTAAAATTTTATTTTTCTTAAATACATATAAATATTTTGTATTACTTCCTTTTATAATGGATTTTTTTTTCTTTTACTGATTTTTTGCAGGCTGTGATATCTCTTTTTATCCTTATATATGTTCACTTTGCTTTTGTGAAAACTCCAGTAAATTGTCTTGAGAAAGAAATTCGTACATGGTCCAGGGAGGGTGTGCTCAGGATAGAAATTTCTACAGAAGAATCGACGACACAGAGATTTAATCTTTCAATATTCTACAATAATAGCATAGCGAGCCATTTAGACAGAATACGGCAGGAACAAAAAACTTACTATGAGCTATTAAGAAAGAAGAAAGCCATGCAGAGAGCTATGCAGAAAGCTGCACAGAATGCCATACGTGAGGCTGTACTGAATAATAACCAGATTGTGATGCCATTGAATAAAATTTCGGAATTAAAGAAGAAGTCAGATGAGGATTTTGCAATGGAGTTTTTAAAAGCTTATAGAAATCCGATCTTTGTTAATGGAACAATTCTTCACAAAAATAGTATTTCTGATCCAGACTGTTTTACGCCATTGACGACTACTATATCCGAGACAGAATATTTCGAAAATAAAGGTAATGGCCCATCTGAAATTTTTTTCGATTTGTACCTTTATAGTAACTGTGTAATCTTCATTGGATATTCTTATAATTTATAAGTTATTTACTTGATGTATCTGGTTTGGTTCGTGTTATTTGTTAATTATTTAAAATCTGAATCGTATTTTGCTATTATAGATTCCCTAAAGCCGATTGAATTCTATTAATGATTTGTAATGTAAAAAATGTTATCTTATTTCTGACAAATATTAACAGAGATTAAAAATAAATTACTTTCTTATTTAAAACTTCTCTTATTTTTCATTGTTAATGATATTAGATTTATTTTATTGTACCATGTAACAGGTTTTCAGATATTTATTACTACCATTTTGATTTTTAGTATGGCATTTTGATAAATATATAATTGAATACTCGTTGGAATATGGATTCTTACGACTATCTCCTGGTGCTAGACAAAATACGTCAGTTAAAGTACATACTGTTATTTTAGGTGAGTTTATTTTTAGTTTCATTAACATAAATTATGAATGACTTAATGAAGAAATGTTTTCTTTTTATTTCTTGTCTTTTTTTT